>CM031234.1:322354324-322446700 GCA_018340775.1 Taxus wallichiana var. yunnanensis | reverse complement strand
ACTTCGTTCGGTTACATATTGCTCCTCTATCCTGACTAAAACCATCATAATCACCTGCTTCCATATTGGGACCCCATCCTCTACCGCCCATCGATATATATACCTCTGCGTTTCTTTCGTAACTTTATGCCTTGCTTTGCCCTGCGAAAGCCAGGTATATGACACACGTCACTTCGTAGTATCCTTTGTCACACTATAAACCTAAACAAATTCATCATCAAAATATTTGTTTTTAAGTCCATCCTATTTCCTTCGTGGATTGTGTTCTCGATGCCACATCATCTACGACAGGGCCTCACTCATCCAGCATAACCTACGCCAAAAGAAACCACGTTTGGCTGAAAACCACGTGCTCGACACCTCGGCTAAAAACCACTTGCCACCTCGTACGAACCGATCAAGCCCAAACATTACCGAAACTCGCACAACCAATGCTCCTCATCCTCCTCCGATTTTGACCCACTCAAAGGATCTTACGCCAAATCCTCGCTTATGTTGGTGGAGAATGCGACCATTCTCTGCCCCCTACTTAGACCTTTTATGACTCTTCTAAACCTCGCCCTATAGGTTACGATATGAGTCTAAAATCTGCTTATCACCTTACACCAGATATGATGTGGAGGGATGCAAGTTTTAAAAACCATCCTCACGCTTCACCTCTCCCAGATAGAAAGGTTAAGAAAGACAACGATTTAAGGGAGAGACCTTTAGCTTCAATTCCCTCTACTATACCATCTATCCTCGCCTCACCAAGATCTATCATTATTACAACCCCACCTCAAGACCATGACTTATCCCAAACCATCTTCCTCATCTCAGTCTACTTAGATTAATATGATTTTAGTGTCGCTGACCCAGGCGTAAAAACAATGAGAAAGCGTAAAGAAAGCACACCTCAAGGCCCTCTCCTTCTCCGTCCAACATCCCGATTGCACCACTACTCCAAAGTGGTTATTCGTGGACTCGCTACCCCCTGGTCTCTAATGGAGCTACCATCGAGCCATGATTAAACAAATTTCACCAATCACCCGTAAAATGACACTATATGATCTCATTCAGACTTCAATCTCATCGACAAGCTCTCGTTGAAATTATTCGTGGGATCGAGGTCTTACCTAATGAAACCCCTTCCTGTTGCCTCCATTCGACACCCAATCACGTTGCCTCACTCACTAAACAACCTATCTCCCCAACCACTTCTCGCTCAGTGAAGAAGTTTCGCAAGGCCTCAAGATGAAATTATCGACTTTGTACCAAGATCCCATGACTCGCTTTTTTATCTCACAGTACGCTCGAGATATCCGGCACGTTGTGTTATGATTGACGGGGCGCCAAATTTAAATATCATCTCTTCAAAAGCCTTCCAACAAATGAATATCCCTTCCAGCTGTATGTACGTGTGCTAACCCCATCATGTCAAGTGGTCATTTAATGACGCTATTACCTCTACCTAGGCATGCACCGTGATCCTCAACATTCGGGTAGGACCATTTACTTTACCCGAACTCTTCTATGTTCTTGAGGGAGAGTTCTAATATAATATATTCTCAGCTGGTCAGCCCCTCGATCCGGCCATGGATGTGTTCCTCAACATTACATAGATGCATAAAATTTGAGTACGAGGGAAGTCCTACACCGTGAAAAAGCTGATCCTCCCCTTTAAAACCTCGTAATATGTTATACCGCCAAACGATGTGTTTGTACCAATCAAGACACCCGCTCACTCAACCCAACCATCCTCTTCTATTGTGCCTCAACCACCCACCTCAAACGCACCTACGCCTTCAATCGATGAAACTTGGGCCGTCGCAAAACCACTTCCTTTCCCGCAGATAACATCCCAACCTCCAACCCCTTAGTAGATGTTTTTCAACGCCTTACGCTGGGGAGTATCGCTTATATAACGTTAGTTCTTTCCATACCCCATGGTGAGTATGGACAGTACATGCACATCCTACTTATGACCGTCAGGTGGGAGAAGTAATCTCCTACGGACCACCGCATTGTCGCACCAACCTAACGTATGGGGGTGTTGACGCATCCTCCATTACCCCGAACCCTCTTGGTGTGGTTCCCTTCAATCTGATTTTCAATACTTGACAAATCATCGTTTCGCCTCACCTTCGACTCATTGCGTGCTTGGAAAGGCTTTGGTTTTGGTCTTTACGAACAAGGCCGACATACGCTCATCCCCATCACCACACGCAAACATAATGATCGTAGTGGTCTCGCATTTCGAAACACTTACATCGACGGAAAATCACGCCGCTTGTCTTCTAGAAGACGCATGACGTTACTCCCTACCAAACCATCATCACCCATTTTGCCTTCGCCTCCCACGCAGTCGATAGATCCCGAATCTATCCCTCCTAACTTTTTTCATAAATGCTATCTTCCTAGGTCCCCTCACTTATCAACGCGATAATGAGGACCCTCTTCTATTACCCTTCTATATTCACATGATTGAAGAGGACTCCCTTCAATTAACGTTATTGAGTGCCAGGATGATGACTCTATCCTCACCGACTCGCGCGGATGATTCTTATATTCACCCAGCCTTTCCATCTCAAACCCAAACCATGTTGAACGAATCTACTATAGAAATCAACATCCACACGAGGAGGATCTCACATTGTGAAGATCGACAATCCTTAACGATCGTAACAAGTCGCCTTTTATCGCTTCTCCGTGCTCGCAACCAAGCTTTGCTGGTCTTACGCCGACATGCCCGGAATTGATCCCGACATTGTTGTCATAACATTACCCTCGAAACCCGATTCCAAGCCAATTAAATAGTAAATTGAGAAAATGCATCCGCGCATTGCCCTCTTGGTCAAAGAGGAGCTCCAATGACTCCTTTCGTTTCCTTCATTCTACCTATTGACTATCCTCAATGGATTTCTAACATCGCACTCCGCTACTAAAGCGACAGGGGACTTCTGATATGCACGGATTTGGGATCTTAACCTCGCTTGCCCTAAGGATGACTTCCTCTACCTAGTATTGACCAACTTGTTGATCTCACCGCAGCCATGAGATGTTTTTCTCATGGATGGCTTTTCAGATACAACCAAATTTTTGCTGCCCTCGCCGATCAACACAAAACTACCTTCATAACTCCTTGGGGAACCTTTGTTATCGTGTAATGCCATTTGGCCTTAAGAATGCCGCGCACTCTATCGGCTATGACCTTACATTTTTCATGACATTATGCACACTATCCTTGAAGATTATGTCGATGATCTTCTTGGCAAGTCTAAACATCGCAGTTGAACATCTCGATGTTTTAACCATTATTTTTGATCACCTCTGTAATATTCTCATTCATCTTCAACCAAAGAAATGTGTTTCGTGTCCTTTCGAAAGCTTCTTGGCTTTATCGCCTTCATGCGTGGCATCGAGGTCGATCCATCTAAAGTCAAAGCTATCATAGAAATGCCCTCACCTACCAATCTCAAACAATTGCATGTAGTTTACAAGGTAAGCTCCAATCTATCCGACGTTTCATCTCCCAACTCGAGATCGATGTCAACCTTTTCATCACCTTCTTAAAAGGACATTGATTTTCAATGGAGCGAAGAGTGCCACCAAGCCTTTCGAGGCTCTCAAAACTTATCTCTACAACCAATTGCGTGCTTATCCCACCTCAAGACGCACCGCCCTTTCTACCTTTACCTTCCGCCACCGACCACGCTGTAGGGGCCATGCTTGCACATCATGACTAAAATAGAGAACAAGTCGTTTATTATATAAGTCGTATTTTTGGTGGATTATGAGACTAGGTATACACATGTAGAAAATTTGTGCCTAGCCCTATCATTCGTGGCTACTAAGCTCTACACTACCTTCAATCACAAAACTTTCGTCATCACTAATACGGACCCCATCCATTACATGTATGCCAAACCTCATCTAAACCAACGCACGCCCGATGGCTCATGCTCCTCGCCGACCTCGACCTTGAGTTAGTCCACCGTAAATCAATCAAAGGACAAACCATCGCATACAACTTCATGGAAGCCCTTTACCTCGGGGAACAATTTACCAATTTTACATTCCCGACGAACTCATCGCCACTCTTTCACTGGGAAGAGTCATATCAAATGACCTCTTCTTCGATGGATCTAAATGCCGCCGCGGCAGGAGCCGGCATTGTTCTCATCCTCTGACGCCGAACCTATGCCTCTTTCATTCCGGCTTGATTTCCCCGCACTAATAATACAAATGGAATACGAGGCCCTTGTCCCGGGTCTCCAAGTCGATTACACTTAGGTATCAAATCTATCAATATTTTTGCGACTCTCAATTGGTAGTCAATCAAGCTATGGGCATCTACCAATGTAAAAATGAGGAACTTCAAAAGTACAAACACTACGTGGATTCACTTCTAGCCTTATTTACTCACTATTCTATTCAAACCATTCCCGCTCCACTAACAAATTTCATGGATACTATGGCTTGCTTAGCCTCGCAAATTCCAGCTTCATCAATCGATCAATTATTCGTCGTGGTCCAACAACTTTTTGCCCCATCCTACTCAACCCCGTAGTTTGTATGATAAATACCGTGTCTACTAATTGCAGGATACCTGGTACCACCAATTTCACGACTATCTTACAATCTCTGCGTTCTCCCACCCGACCTTACTAGTAATGGCAAACGTGCTTTTCTTAAAAGTGTTTTGCTATGTTGTCATGGGGACTCCTCTATAAACGTGGCTTTGATGGTATCCTCCTTCGCTGCCTAACCGGCGCGAGGTCACCTATACCATCCAACAAGTCCATGATGGGATTTGTGGTGGACATTTTAGTGGCCTTGCAGCGTGGCTAAACAAATCCTTCGCCTAGGTTATTATTGGCCTACTCAATAACGATCGCTACTTAATATAGCGTTAAGCATTGTGTTGTGTGTCAACAACATGCTAACCTTCAACATACTCCTCGCCATCCGCTACAAGTCGCACGAGATCTTTGGCCTTTCTCACAATGGGGTTTAGACCTTATTGGTGAGATTCACCCGTCCTCTTCACAACGTCACCGATGGATAATCACAGCCACCGAGTATTACACAAAATGGGTGGAGGCCATTCCATCGTTTCGATCAAAAAGGAAAAATTGTCGAATTCATTAACCACCATACATTATCTCGCCGCGTTTTGGTATTCCTCATCGCCTAATAACAGATAATGGTAAATTTTAAAAACAAGTTGTTACAAGACCTTTGTGACAACTTTAGTATCAAACTTAGTTTCTCATCGCCTTATTATCCGCAGCCAATGGTTAGGCCAATCTTCTAATAAAACCCTAACCAAAATCCTCATGAAAGTTGTCAATGAATCCGGAAGAAATTGGCACGATCACATTCCTTTGCCCTTTGGGCTTATCGTACTAGCATTCGTACTCTACTAACGCTACACCTTTTTCTTTGGTATATGGTACCGAGGCCGTCTTGCCTCTCGAAATACAAATACCCTCCTCATAATATCTCTTCGTGATATTCTCACCAACGATGATTTCCGCCAAGAGCGGTTAGCCCAATGGAGCTTCTTGACGAACGCCGCCTTTGCAGCTTCTTGATCACCTTCAAATCTATCAAAAACGCATCAAGCGTGCTTATGATAAGTGACTTCATGAGCGTACCTTTAAGGTTGGTGATCTTGTCCTCAAAGAGAATCAACATGTAACCAAACTAGAAAAGAGCAAACGTGGAAAATTTTCTCCCAATCGATTGGGCCTTATATAATCACTCACACTTATGGATCGTGCACTTATCATTTAGCTTCGCTTAATGGTAAACCCGAGCTGAGCCCTTAACGCCTTGCATATTCGACCATTCTACCGTTGAACTTAGTGTTATATCACTTCTTATCTACCTACCGCTCATCCCTTGAGCTCATTTATCGCCACATACACTTCGCTTCCTACACCTCATAATAAAAATCAAGCTCACATAGTTTGATTCTCACCTCACCTAAACGATGCCTTCCCCTTTCTAGTCTAGTCCATGACTTCAAAGTATTAAAATACCACCTTCTTATGGGATTTTCTTGAGTCAAACTTCCTACCAAACTAGATGCTTCATGCCAAAAGAACATCTAGCTATCTAAATTATATATAGACTGCTCCTCGAAGGACATGCTATATGCCAAATTATTGCTGCTATTCTATATAGATACTCCTCGAAGGACAGCTATGCACTAAAATCATATCTCTGCTACTATAAATAGATCGCTTCCTCGAAGGACAAATTTATACACAGCCAGCTTTTTATGAGAAGCTTCTCGCATTGATCAGCTTCGTGAAGACCTCAAGAATAATACAATCAATATCCCTTATAGACTTCCCACATCGATTAGTCTACATTCAATAAAATAAAAGCCTCATTCAAAAGAATTTTGAGTCATGGACTTGTCTATTTAGGTAGGTTCTCTTTCGGAAACACTCACTTTGTAATAAGTTCTCCGTACCTCAACTATACCATTCACCTCACCTCACTATTTATTCAACTCAAGGGACGTGTCGTACACCCGATAGGTTGTAATCATACCACTCTTTTCACCTATTGACTTCTCGCTCATGCACGGTACCTAGGGCTTCAAGCTCGTTTCTACGTTGTGTGGTTTGTTTAGCTCTTTTCACCTACGGAGCACTCTTTCCGCTTTGTCTCGCATCTAGGATTGTGTGTTGATCTTAATCAGACATGGTTACCTTTCTACTTGGGTAGGCTCACTTTCGCTTCCTTTATACCTTTTTACAACATCACCAATTCATTACCGACACCAACAACCTTACCTTACCAATATTAATATCAATATTCTTACCAACCAACCAATTGCCTAAACCGTACTAAATTGCTCGACCCGCCTCTCCCGATCATAAGGGAGAACTACATCGGTCTCGAGGCCCCTCCTTGCTTTGTGCAAAGGGCTATGAGGCAGCACTTCGAGACATGGGGTCTCCCAAGGTTAGCTCGACCATCCCCTACCATAACCTATCATGTGTGGTAAATATAAATATTTTTGTGTATTTCTATTTAATCACATTCCTCTTTATCCTTTTTCAAAACACCGAAAGTCAAAACGAAAACATTCTTATTATTATAACTCAAATCAACATACATATCTCGTTTTATTTAGATGTTAAACAAATACATCTTCTCTATCATCGACACGCAGGTCGGTACTCTTATTTATTCTTATACCTTGCTAATATTTATTTAGACCCTCACGCCTCATCCCGAACTAGGTGATGATCGTGATCATCGACTCCTCTCGCCAGCCTCTCTGCCTCAAAGGTACCATGGCTATTGGTACCGCCCACTGATCTCGCCAATCTCTCTCGTAACATATGAATATGCCCTCTCGCATGGAGGACTCCAACCTCTAGTCTCTTCCGCCCGTGACTCCACAACCACTAACAATCCTCTTGTCTCATTCACTGCGTTTGAGCCGCTGAACCAAACGCTGCAGACGATCCTCTCTCGATGTAATCACCGCTATGTCGTGACGATCACGTATACCTCGCAGCTTCGCTACCCACCATAATCTATAGGCCTCTGTTGCTCCTCGCATCCATTACCTCGCGATCGGCCGCTACCTCTTCAGCCCTTCTCGAGGTGTTGGCCGGGAGGTGAGAATATCGCTCTCGCATCGATCCTCATATAGGGTCTATAAGCCTCGAGGTATATCCTACACAAATCCAAATTGTCGCCGCACGCGATCTATAGGAATCCTCTCATATTCACTCGGCCTATGCCCCGTGATCCACCTCACCGCTCTACACCCTCAATTCTCGCCTATATTCTCGCTACCATATAGTTCCCGTAAGGCCGCCAACATATATCAGCAATCATCACCTCTCCCATACCTCGCCTGTAATACTCAATGTCACCCGTCATGGCCCGAGATCTTGCCTCTTGTTCCGTTTAGACCCATCGTCGAATCCCAACCTTTGTACTTCGGTCTCTCCCCGATCTGGATGGGTCGGGCCTATTGGTCGCACACAAACAATGTGCTCATAGGCCCAACAGTTGTAATAAGTATGAACAATCCAATGCGTAGCCCCGTGATTTCACCTACAAGCCCATAGACCCTCGTGATAGCTCCGCCAAATATGCAAGTGCCCATGCAAAAGTCACGTTCCTTTCTATCATCTCCCAAATAACACACATCAATGCCTTTGGAAATCTTCCCCATCCGCCTCGGTAACGCGTAATACCCTACCGCTTATCATTAATATCACCGCTAACCTTGTCTCCTCGTGGTGTGCTGCATACATTATCCCATATGTGAATGACAAACCTCGTGTGTTAAATCTCGTGCGTATGGACCAAATACTATGTTATCACTCCCGTGCCGCTAGGTAATGCCTCCGATATCTGGTTTTCTGTAATTGGGAGTCTCAAAATACGAACACATCTTCCAATGTTACCTGCATTTCCTCGCTGCGAGATAGAAGGTATTTTTCTCAGATTCCATCTTTCAATCAACACCGCAACATAGCATGGTTCGTGTAATTCATGAATAATATCGATCCCACTTAACCCCAAATGATTTATCAACATCCATTCAAATTGGTGTTACATCCGCTGGATTCGTGATAACAATACTGTACACTATCATTCATCCTTAGCCCCGCTCGCCTCGCATATATCCAAATAACAAACAACCATTCAATTCCTCAAATCCCGGGTTTTTTTCTCAAATTCTAAATTCCTACAAAGAACCAGTATCGCATATGTATTGCTTAATTAATGGTTGAGTAACCGCCACTACGGTTAGCCCTAACCGATATCGGCCATCAAGTTACTTTCATACACCTTGCCTAAAACAACCACCTACGACACAATAAATTGCTCGCTTATTCCTCTCTCGTATACATAGAGATATACCCGAAACCCTTGATTACCTACCACATAACACTCACCCCATTTATAACCCTTGTTATCATCTTTTCTTTCTCATATCTACCCACATACTCTCCCCATCTTATTCACAAAACATGCAGTAGTCAAATCACAAACAAAACGTTACTCTTGGGTGCGTAGTGAGCTTGAGGTGGCCCTTGTCTTCCCTCTTGTCCCCGCCTCGCTGGATGTTTCTCCTCGTCCCGCCATTATTACCACCTTTTTCAAACTCGCTTTTTTCTTCGAATCTCGATCACAATCGCTTCTCGTCTCTTCACTTCTAATCACTCAAATCTCTCATGGAATTACATGTCCTGGGCCGTTAAAAAACATTGCGCATTCACGTATTTAATATCTTGCATGGCTCTCAAAATTAGAACTTAAGTCGCCACCCTAGCTTTTTTATTTTTAGAAAAGCTCATACCTAAATAACCGGTATCGGTCATGTAACCGATATCGGTCTACTAACTACCACGCGTCTATCTAACCGATATCGGTTACACACTGCCTTTTGAAACATGGTCTTTTCTTCATTTTTTTGACCTAATTTTTGTCGCGCCCGCCTCTTTTCCTGCATCACAACACCATTATCCATATTTGTCCATCCACCACACATATCATTACAATTTCATTAACATCATCTATTTTACAAAAACAAACCAGCCATCAGCTAAGGATACCAAACCAAAACAAAACAAAACAAAAAACTATCTATCTATACCTCATTTGAATCCAACTCATCAGATACATATATAACAATGTCACAAAACCAGCCCAAAACATGCAACATTTCATCATATAACACATCATCCATATATCAACATGTCAATTAAACTCATCATATATTCTATACCACAAACCATTGACGAAATACTTAAAAACATTTTCAACACTGCATATGGATCAAAACATCATCTATATATATATATATATATACAAGTTTTCAAATATACACTGTGCCCTACATCGGGGCCTCTGTGATCTCATAATCCAACAAAGCCGGCACGCAGGCCGCAATAACTATCAATAATCTCGACTCGGCTCACAGGCCGGTCCCTCATATCAAAATATACTGCGCTAAATATACAATTATACTCGCTCGCAGCGGTATACAATAAATGAATGAATGAATAAATGAGTAATATGTAGGCACGCAGCCTCTATAAACATAACTAGTTCGCAGGGCAGACCGTGCCCATATCCAATATACAAATACAAAAACCATGTCGGGCTCCTCGCTCTCTCCACCACCTCGGTGCCTCCCTCGCGGGTCCTCGTGGTGCCTCTCGCCTCCCGCCCGTCGCGTACACGCGGCCGTGGCCGCACCTCCCCGAGATCTCTGGGCTGTGAGAGGTCTTTGCTCTATGAGCCGCATAAGGTGATACTCAACTCCGCACTCATCAAGAATATCCCGATAGTATCGGGCCTCCGCTCTAACCTCCATATAGCGCCTCGAGCCACCAAGGAGCTGGGCTGGTCCTCTCGCACCTAATACTAGTACCCCGCGTGCTCGTGGCTGTGGTGCTCATGGTCGTGCTGGGCCTGGCGGTGGTATTCGTACTCGTGCCTGGGGGACCGGGTGGCCATGCGCCGCTGGTGGTGGTGCCGGTACTGTGGCCGGGTGGTATGCCGCTCGCGTACTGCACTCGCACTCGTGGCCAGGCCGGGGGTGGTGGTGCTGCAGGCTCGTGCTCGTACTCGCACTCGGCTAGCTGCCTCGTAGGACACCTATTCGTGCTCCTCGCGCAGCAGCCCAACTATCCCTCGTAATAGCTGCACTCCTGCCCCGAAGCTGATCTCTCTCTTGCCGTAGCCGCTAAGTCTGGTCGTGGCGGTGCTATTGCTACCCTCGCGCTCTCTCGACCAGCCCACCACACCATGTGTATGCTCTTACAACCAGATCATCTATCGTGGTCATCACCGCCTCTCAAGAACCAACTGGATCAAGGGCTATGGTGCAGCAAGTGGGGCCTCTACATCATCCCTCTGTCTTGAGGGAAGGGAGGTGGCTTGCCCTGCCGCAGCCCATCTCGCTCGCTGCACTCTCTCTAGGGGTATCCTCTCGTATTCTCCCGCCTCCGTCCCGCTATCCGTAATGTGTACCTGGATCGACGCAACTATAAAGCGGGCTCCTCCGTGAGGGTGATGACCTCTCTGTAAGGTCTCCATACAATATCTACCGCCGTCAGCCTCTAATAAATGCCTCGTAGCAGCAACGCTCTCTCCCGCAAGCACTGCCATGGCTTCCCACGACTCCCAACCACCTCTCAAAGCCGTATTCGTATATAACCTATGGCCTCGCGGCCGGGCAGCCCTATCTGTCTCGATGCATATGATGTGCTCATATGCCCAACAATGAAGTAAAAATTCAAACAAATACCAAATCGCCGCATCCGGCGATAACCCCAGAGCTCCTCAGATAGCCGCATTCGTGCATACACCGGTGCCCACGCATAGCAAGTATGCTCCTCCACCATCTCAAGCAAGACCCCATCATGCCCGTGGAAAACGGCCTCCCTCTCGAGTCCGGGAGGGCGAAGCAGTTATCCTAATCATCATCACACCACGGCCAGGTCGTGTCTCGTGTTTCGCGCATGGTACATGTCACCATACCGATACTCGCACCGTGATAGGTAAAGACGCTGCCGCATCTCCAAAAACCTGCAGGATGCTGTCCATCGCCATCTCCGAATCTACCTGGAACACTGCCTCTCCCTCGATCGGCAGTCGAAGGATGCGATACACATCCTCCAATGTGATGGTCATCTCTCCTCCGTGGGAGATGGAACACATTGGTCGCCGGATCCCATCTCTCGATGAGGGTGACCATCAGGCTGTGATCTCTATCAATAGCTCTGTATCGCTAGACTCCGCCGAGTCCCACCTCGCGCATGATCACCCAATGAGCCACAGATACGTGTGGCCGCATCCGCACCAACAGCGGGGGCATCCTATCCCGCATCGTCAACTGCTGACGTGCCTGCAAAACCAACCCACATCCTTAGACCTACTCTTTATCACAACATCTACTTTACCCTCTAAACCCCCTTTTATCCCCCAACCACACCCCAACCTTCATACCACCCCCTCTAAAGAACCTACCTTCACCCCACCCCACCCAAAACCCACCCACAAAACCAAAAACCCACCAAACCCCAAAACCAAACCCACCCCACCCAAAACAAACCAACCCAAAACCCAAAACCCAACCAGCCCAAAACCAAACGCACCCCACCCAAAACAAACCCCACCCACACCCTAAAACACACCAACACAAAACCCACCCAACCCAAAACCAAACCCACCCCACCCAAAACCCACCCCACCCAAAACAAAGACCGGTACCGGTCCCAAACAACCGACCACGGCCCTCTTCCCACCGACACCGGTGAACCACCGACCGACGCCGGTCCACCACACGTAACCCACTTCTAGAATTTTGCGATCGATGATGCCGGCCACTTAGCAACCGACATCGGCCACTGCCATTTCCCCTGAGCCAACCCCGCGCGCCCCCCCACCCACATTTTTACATTTTTCTACTTATCTACCCACCCAAACACCCTAAAAACTACCCACCCAAATTGCCTTGCCATATTTTACCCATCTATCCTCTTCGCTTTTTCAAATTACGTCCATTTACTCATTATTTCCTAAAACATGTAAATTCCTACCCAAACCCCCAATTTAGCTTAATACCATTCAAATGCACAAAATAAAGAGTTCCGAACATACCCGAACGACGACACGTCATCGTGGTGGGATGGGTGGTGGTGGTCCAGCTGGTCCAGCCCCTCCTGCTCCTCGCCGTGCTATAGCTCCACTCGATCCGCTGGGTCCCTCGCCAATCAATCGCCGCCTCCTCTCACTCGGGTCCGCAAACAACTCACTCCTCCAAAGAAAATAGCTCCACCTCACTCAATAAAACCTCCAATCTCAACTCTCCATGTCAGACAAATCAATTTGGTTTTCAAATAACAAAAGTGACAATGACAAGCCGTATTTTTCTTTTTATAGGTTTTTCGCCCATAACCGATATCGGTTTCATTTTGCCCTAATGAACCGGTATCGGTCCCTTAACCGATATCGGTCATGTAGAATCGACATCGGTTTTTCTGCCAACTTTCCCCCAATTTTTTTTTTTTTGCCCCTATTTACCATTTGCCCCTTTTTAACCACATATCGCCTATATCCACCTTTGCTGAACACCATTTGTTTACCTATTCGGCCCGACCCAAGGCCTCAACCTACCCATTTGGCCCGACCCAAGGCCTCAACCTACCTATTTGGCCCGACCCAAGGCCTCAACCTACCCATTTGGCCCGACCCAAGGCCTCGCCTACCTATTTGGCCCGACCCAAGGCCTCAACCTACCTATTTGGCCCGACCCAAGGCCTCGCCCTACCCATTTGGCCCGACCCAAGGCCTCACCCTACCCATTTGGCCCGACCCAAGGCCTCAACCTACCCATTTGGCCCAACCCAAGGCCTCAACCTACCTATTTGGCCCGACCCAAGGCCTCACCTACCCATCCGCCCGACCCAAGGCCTCGCCCCTACCCATCCGACCCGACCCAAAGCCGCCACCCAACATCCGGCCCGACCCAAGGTCAGAACCTAACAACTTGGCCCGACCCACGGCCGTATCACTTCAATACCATACCCACAATCAATGTTTTATTTTATCCATCCATCCTGTACCTTTTGTTCAATCGAGCTCACTGCTCGTGTTTTAGCATGATTAGGGTCCTCGACTTGATCTGTCGACCAACTTTTCCTAGACTCCAGACCGTGACGTTTATCTCAACCAAACCAACCATTTGGCACCGCCAACACGCCTAAACGTTCCTCGTACCTTACCCGTTATATACCCCCGAGCTACTTCCTATGCCTTGGATACCTGGATTATATCACCCTTGTTTGGATAAACTATCGACCTTGCTATACATCGCTGGTTTGCTCGCCAAATCATGTACCCTAGTCGCACTATTGCATTTCAACATGCGTCGCTGCCTCGACCTCCCCACCACCTTACCATCCTCTCTACAACATGTACCCTTTATCAACCCTATCCCCGATTTCCCGCTCACTCAATCCGTGATAGATTTGAGGGGATTACCTATATCCTTAATAGAGAAACCACTTCATATTATTGTCCGCGCAGCCTTTATAACACAAGCTACACGACAATAAGGGGATAATGTAGACACTAAATTCGTGTCTTACGACCCTCAGTAACCCGCATCCCATTTCGCAACCTAACCTATTACCTAAACCTTACACAATTATTTATTAATTACCTTGTAATTGATAAATCCCCATCACCTCACCTCGCCACCTCATTTTGCCACCTCATCATGACCTAGCCCTAATCCTAAACTAACCTAATTAAAACCTAAAACTTGGTCTACACCTACACCCATAACTAATAACCCCTTCTCGCACCCAAACCGACCTTCTAGTCATTTGACCAAACCCGCAATTGATCTCTTGGGAGAAAGCAGGAAGGTGGGCGATTTTACTAAAAATAGCCTACTTTTTCCTTACCGATGCCGGTTCCTACTCGACCACCGTCGGTTACGTAACCGCCATCGGTTCCCTGTAAATGGGCTCCCCAAACCAAAAACAAAGGATCGGAATTTCATTTTTGGGTCAGAGAAAAGGATTCTTTGAATCAAGAAAGAGCATCAGGAGCGATCAAGAGAACCCGGATCTTTACTTGACTGAGCAGAGACAAGTGAAGAGACAAGGAGAGTTAAGCAAAAAGGAGAGCAAGCCTCAGGATCGCAATCTGGATACCGTGAGCCCCGTGATACTCAAACTGATTTGATTTGTGTGTGCCAAACCATCCTACCTGGGCCGCCTTTGCCATCGAGCTCTAGGACTGCATCTCCGAATTATCGTGAAGTTACATCTTGCATGTCCTCTTTAATAACATTTCTTCGACTTTTGAATCATAAGTCCCCACAAATCCATTCTTGGATCCACTACCCAACGTGTCATGCATCTAACCTGTCATTCATCTACCTCTCATCACCCTATTTCCTTATATTACCTATATACAAATTTCTACAAATAACACAACTACCAAACAACACCACCACCCCACAAAACAACCAACCTTCGATCTTAGACTCTACCGATATCGGTCATCAAGACCGCCGCCGTTATCAAGAATCGCATCGGTTATACCGACTATAACCAATAACCAACCTTTCCCCTACCCAGTTCAACGAAGTAATTTAATTGATACTTTACAGCTCTTTTGTGTTAATTCATATTAGCAGGAAACCACCACCTTCGAAAGGAAGTTTTATATTTCCTGGGCCCAAGGCGTTTCCTCATTTATTGTTTAATCAAAATCTTGTGGTCTTGTGTTCTTATTTGCAGTAGTCCTTCCAAGACAAAAAGGAGTTCTTCGCGCGATCACCCTGATCTTTCTCTACGAGTACGCGCACATCATCTCAACATTCTACAGTATTCCTCCTGTAGCCCCAACCCTTATCTCTGCTTCTAAAAAGACTAAACATTCCGAGTGAAACAACAAGGAAGAAGAGATGGTGCAGATAATTGCACCTTGGATCTATCAATGAACCAACATATATTATTCACACAAGGTTCCGAGAACTATTTCCATGGAGCAATTGATGGGTGGGAGCTAATGGACTCGGAGATGGTGAATGTGCGCACTAGGAAATAATTGTCATGGAGTATGCAGGACTCACATGGATGACCAGAGTTTAACATATGCAAGGATTCATGTGCTACAGGATGAATGAAGAAGGCTCTTCATTACAAGCATGTGACACTCAAGACCATGGATTTCTCTCGATGAGCAGATGAGCAATGCATTGCCAAAGATGTTTTGTAAAGGTCGCGCACCATAATGTTGATAAAACGACTACCTTGAGAACTTTTCTTAAGGATAAAATGGACAAGGAAGAGGAAATATAGTTTTTAACAGAGGAAAAGAGAAAGTAGAGGTGAAGGAGAGTGTTTTTCTAGATATGTCTTAGGAGATTGAGAAGAAATTTTGCAGCATAGCCACAATACAAAGAAAAGGTATCTCGGGACATTTCCTTTGTGTTGCAATATTTGTGCACTTTAGTTCATTTGATATTAGATGAAAATATAGTGCATGCACCAAGTGTGGAAGAACAATAAATATATGACTACTATCATGGAGTTGGAAAGAACTAAGAAGCATATTGTGCGCCAGATAGTTGAGTATGATGCCATACTTGAGACTCTTGGGAAAATTAAAATGAACAAATTTGGAACTGAATATGTGTGAAGATCCCGAGCTAATTATTAAGACAAGGACATTACAAGAAGATAATGAAGTCTCTTGTGGTGAAGAAAAATTATTCTTTGGGATGAGAGAGGAGAGGCTTGCGACGTTTGTAGAGAATCCCGATGTGCTTAAAGAAGCTAGGGACCCCCATGATGATAGAATAAAATAATTGGTGAAGTTGATGGCTTGAAACTTGGATGTAACAGATGGCATGGTGTCGGGATTGGAAAATGCGGTACAAGAATTGAAGCATAAGGGTGAGAATATGACTTGGCAGAAATGGATGTTGTCTTTGGAGATTCTTGAACAAGGGAGAAGAAGGGACTCAATGACCAAGATGAGTTGGAGGTGGACATCAAAATGAGTACCATGAGCTCCTAATGCTTAATGAAGAATAAGCGTGTTGGTGAATTGAATATTCTTTAAGTTATGCAATTATTTAATTCTTTAAATCTATATTCATTCTTTATTCTTCGAGGTATAAGTTGGGTAACCCCATTGCCGAGGGCAGAAATGATGCTAGTGTGGGCTAATGTTGGCCACCGTGAAATAGTGAATAAGTATTAGAGGAACATACACTAGTGGCACAAAATAAGGGGGCATGTGGATAGGTGCACAAGGTTGACATATTTGCACCTTGAGGATTCGTGCCCAAGAAGACAAAGTTCAAGACTTGGCTGGTTTTCACAGCACAGCACTAATAATAGGAAAAGCAAGGAAAATGAATGATTACTTTATGATAATAAAATTTCATTTTTGGAGTAAGTGGAAGATCAAGAGCCATACAAAATTATAGCTAATAGTAGGATTAGATCGGGGTTTAAATACAGAGATAATCTATTATTAGTGAAGCTTGATGCTTCATGGATATCTTGGAATGTATACATGCCTATTTTTTAGCATGCAACCTATTTTGAGAGTCCATGGGCGGTGAACAGTAAATTCCCCACCCCTACATACATGTAATTATTTATATTGATAGGAGATATGTGTGTATGTTTTGAGTCAGAATAGATTTATGCCGCTTAGTATGATTTTCGTGCATGACTTTGTGTTGGTATTTATGATATATTCAGTTTTTGGTTTGTGATGAGTTAATATAATGGATCTTTGTGGATGGATATTGGTTGTTGATGTCTCTATTCATGGTTATTGTATGGTAAATGTTATTGTAATAGTGATCTTATTTAATATGCTTTCTTACTATGTGTGTTTCCAAATTGAGCTCATGGATGTGATTATTCTAATGGAATATACACTTTGACTATGGTTATTATGAACATGCATGAATACGCCTTGGCAATAAAAGTAATAAAGAGGGACTCAGTAGCTTTTCGCACTTCGTGTGATTACTCAAACATGTCCAAGTGAAGTACCAGCGTGCCTAGGTATCCAAGTATAAAAATAAAGGCTACATTTTGGTTCAAACAGAGAACAGAGCGCCACGAGAGGATAGAAGCACCCAGAGCTAGTGAATGGATCTAGTTGCGCTTTAGTGTCTACCCATATGCTCAGGTTGTGATCTATTATGTGTAGGAGGATCTTCATTGTTGATCTCTGTTTGTCACTCTAGATTTGTCCCAATGTCGTTGTTCACACATGTAACCTACAAAATAGGTAACCTAATTGCACATGTCTACAAACCACATCAAATCTAAAAAAACAAAGATGAAAAATATTTTTGACGACTCTCATGGTCACCCAAAGAGTGAAATCAGTACCAAGTGTTATACTACATTTTACTCTCCATGTAGTTTTGTGTGAATGTGTGTGTAATGATACCCTGGATGCCCTTATGCATGTTACACAATGATAACAGGATAAATCTAGAATATATCAATCTGTATAGAGAGTGTGAGATGGAATAAAATAGATTTTCCTCTTATGTTGTGTATGTAGAGTGATGCAACCCTTTCCCTTGAGTGAATGTTAGGGAAAATTTAAGTGGCGAATATTTGTAATTTGGTGAATATTTTATATTTGCAAAATCTGAAAAGGTGAATTTTTTTCAAGTACGACAATGTATTTTTCACCTAAATATTCCAAGATAGAAATTTTAAGGGGTCGAATCGCTACTATTGAAAACTCCTCCTATATAATCATAGGTAATTGGCCATGTATTATACTATTAATCTGACCATTAAATTATCGTCCAAAGTATAATCAAGTATCGTGTAAATAAGTGACAATAAGTGTAGAGAGAGACATGTGACAACAAGTAAACTTGTGTGACAAGAATCAAGGATTATAGATGTGTGACAAGAAAGAAGTGCAGATGTGTGACTAGATCACATGATAGGACATTTATTGTTGCATGACAAGAAATTTGCGGTTGTGTGACAAGATAAATTTCATGTCACATGACAAGAGCATTGTTGTCATGTGATAAGGAAAATTACGTCATTCAAATATTGTATAAGAAAACCTTGGTAAATTCACTTGTTTCGTTAAAGTGGTTCTAGGATATTTGCAAGGATATTACACCTCCAATTACCCAAAGGCCTCTTTAAATTATCCTGGAAGAAGGTTGACTATGCAGCAAGATTTTTCACACTAAGGGAAAATCTCATTAGTCTCTCATGGAATTAAGTTACTTCTTTAGTGTTTTTAAGTTGTCATGTTTAGTGGTCTTGGAACTTTTGAGCTTGTTTCTTTTTCCTTTGTCAACCACATTTATATTTTCATCAGTGAGCTACCTCTTCTAAATATAATCTTGCATGATGTCCACATTCTTAATGCAATTATCCATTTAACTTCTTTAAATCTAATATTTTGTCTATTTATTCTTTTAGGAGTTGTTTCTGTCTCCATTTCTTGTTGGTTGTTATGCATGCTCTTTAAGCTTTCTTTTAATTGGTAGAGTTCAACATACATTACTCACTTGTCTTCTTTAGTAGTTTGGTCCTTTTTGGGGACTCTTCATTTTCCTTACACATTTTTATATATCTTATTCAAGGATGGAAAATTATTCTACCATGTTCTTGATAATGTTGTTGTGAGCTTCAACAACATTATATAGGTCAACAACTGAGTTTAAGACCAAACTAGGAGTTTGGGTTTAACGGTGGTGGCATTCCAAATACTCAAGATGGTCGGAAGAAATATCCTTAGTGTAGGGAGGGGGTTAAATTCATCATCAAAGGAAGAGATAACTTGCACATTCTTTCCATAGGTTCTTTTTCCTTTTTCCATGATGGACAAAAATTTTCTCAAGTTATAGTGATTGTCAATTTTCGGTGTTTTGAGTTCTTTCACTTTCTCAAGAGTGGTTTTGGATTTGGAATTAGACTTAATCCTAGGGAATAAGGTTGTAAGGGGGTTATTTTTGTTTTTGGGAGAAATTCTGTTTAAGAAATTTATTAGTTTTTCAATTATTTAAATTGTTTAATTTATTTGTATTATGATTTTTTTGAAAATTTCATGTACTTTAATTTTTATGAGGTTCTTTAAAAATGAATTATTTCTAGAGAGAGAAAATAAATTAAGTGAATTGCCACTTGGAATTCGAAAAATAGTTTGTTGGACTATAAAATATGGTTTATTTCTTATATTCAAAAGAATTTGGTTTCTCCTATTATGATATGAATATTATTGAAAAAATATGCAACATTTTTACTTTAGAGGATAAGTCAACATATATGGGTAGGATAACATAAGTAGTTTGAATAATTTTTATATTTGTAAATTAAATTTTAAAATATTTAATTTACATAAGAGCTTCAATATAATGCATATGAGGATTGAATAAGGGACACCTCCGGGGTAAACCACGTGGAAAAAATTATTTGATGAGTGACTCAGTGGGAGAGAAAGGGGACACAAGTAAAATATCAAAACAAAACCATAAAATGTATTTTTTATATTCATAAATTACAAGTTTTCTAAATTTTCATATTACTATAGGGGTTGAAACCTCCCATGAAAAGGGCTACAATTTCATATTGATTTAGGGAATTGTATGACTCGTTTCTTGGGATAATTTAACATAGAAGAGATGATGCACAACTTTGAAATTTTATTTAAATAATTTAGATTAAATTTTTTAGTTATTATATATAACGTTAGTTACATGGGAGGATGCATGCTATTAAATTCAATGATGAAATGTGGGAAATTTTGAAATCCCAAGGATGGAACAATGATGAATTCAACAATATGGTGCAAATAAAAATGGAAATGTATTGTTAAGATATTATTATATACTTAGTAAAATTTATTTACTTTTTAATTGACTTTTGATATTTAATATAAATTTAATTATAAATAGTTAGAATGTTATTAAACTATTTCATTGTAGATTACAGATTAATGTTACTACTTCCAAAAAGGGTGTTGAGGTATCTCAACAATGATGGCCATTCAATGTGTAGAGAAGGCACAATGTAGGCACTAATTTTTTGTATTCTTACCCTCATCCCGTGTTCGCTCCCCTTTGCCTTCATTTTGCACATGCATATCTCTCTTCTTATTTGAATTCCCCTTTCCTCCTAAATCCCATTTATTCAAAATTCCTACTTTCCTACCTTATTGCATCATTTATTGTATTTCCTCTAATTCACCCATATTCCCATTTAATTAATCCCCAATAATATTTATTATCCTAAGCACATCCCATTTATTATCCCTAAATGTATTTATTAACCTCTTTTATCCTCCCTAAGCACCCTATTTACCATCCTTAGGTTCCCACCCACCTTCATTTAATAATTTCATCTCCCTTTGACTTTATTTAATTCTTTAGTATCCCCTAACCATCTGTTATCCTCCTTATGCAACCCTAACCCGATTAAACACCTTAAAACCCTAATTCCACCTCATTTCAAAGGCTCATTCTTTTGAATTGGGCACATTTCCACCACCCAAATCTATGGTATGCCATAATAAGGGGTGGCCCATTGGGGCACCGTCGACCCTATAAATACAGCCATACTCCCCTTTCCTCAAGAGGTAATTTTTGGGAGCTTAGGTCTTCTTGCATATTTTTCGTGTTTCTTTCTCATCTCCCGCCTCGATTGCCATTGACTCCAACCCACTCATTGTGGACCCAAGCCAATTAATATGGACCTAGACTAAGTTGCCATGAAATAGACCCAAAGAGCATGGAACCAAGTTAGTCATCGTGGACTCAAACCTAGTCAGCTGTGGACCCAATTCAATCATCATAGACTCATACCCGGTCATCGTGGACTCATACCGGTCATCATGGGCCTAAGCTAGTCATCATGGACTCACCACTCAATCATTGTGTTCCCATACTATTCGTCATCGACCCTATCTATAGTTATTAAATCTATCAATTTTATTCCATCCTATCTCTTTCCATAACTTTCCCACATTAGATCCAAGACTTTCCCAGTCTTTCAAAGCTTATTCTTGAACTATTTTCTGTATTATTATCCACTCTGTTGCAGTCACCATTGAGTGTACCTGTCACTCTTAGGTCACTTTGTCAACCTAATTAGGTTTGGTTTAATATCATTTTTTTATTATATTGGTATCATATCTTATCTAGCACATTTTAAATATCTATTTATATTCAGTTATCTATTGCATCCTATCAATTATCCATCGATGTTTTAGTTATCTCTTATATCAAAGTGGGTTGAAATCCATCCTAGAAGTTTTCACTTCTCGGGATCAAAATTCTCGAGCAACCCACCATCCTATATACTAATCCATTGTTTGTGTCTAGCTTCTCTTTGTTGTGCATGTCATCAAAGCTCACTACAAGAAAGGTCTTTCTCTCTTTTATGCCCTGTATTCATCATCATCTCATCTAATGGTATCCCTAAACCCTCTCATTTTGGAGTTACTTATTTTTTGTTACCATTTCATTAATCTAAAATAGGAGCGAGATAATCGGTTCAATATTTTGGCATGCCCAAAGTGGGACCCACCCTTATTTGGCGATTCTTTTTATTGCTTTTCATTTCCATTTTCCTTTTATATTCTTTCTACTAACCCTGCAGTAGGGGATTTTCTTTGATTGATTGTGGTGTGCTTTCTTAGATCAACAACATGTTTTCTTGCATAAAATTAAAAATAAAAAGGAAAAATTGTGATATCCAGTATTCTTCATTTTTGTCATATTTTCTCCTTTCACATTGTATTTCTTTTCTTGTTTTCTTTCCTTCATCGAATTTCACATTTTGATTTTGGGATCTAAAAAGAACCTTTATACTTGGTTGGAAATATAGTCTAATTAGGAGGTTAATCCTTTGCATTCACTTCTTCACACACATCCAAAACACATGCATCATAACTACACATCTTAAACATCTCCTTCTAGGTAGAACTATTGGGATTTCATTAGCCAATAAAAATTCGTTGTGGTGTTCTTTCTCCATTATAATTTTTTTGCTATCGATGTATATTGGCTAAGTGCTTGACACCTTTATCATTGTAGTGCATGAAGTGTGGGGTAGGCCCCAATAGTCATCAAAGATTTGAGCCTCACGTAACTTTAGGTATATCAAGGACTCCATCCAAAACTACCCCAAACTATCCGTAGTTTTTCCATTTCCTAGGTTCCCTTTGAGCCCATTTTATTTTCTTTTTCACATCATTCTAAATAATCAAGATGATCAAATTTTTTTTGCTTGACTTGTTTATTAATAAATTGTATAAGTTATTATTTTATGTTTCATACTTGTTATCACCAGTTCCTGAAGCTACGGAAATGCAAGAATCTACCTCACCCAATGACACCCCCACTTTCGATGATATTTCCCAACAAACTTCCACACTTTCCACTACTTTTTCTACACCTATGATCACCACACCTTTGATATCTCAACCCCTTACTTCTATGGTCTCTATTCATTGAGACCCATTTCATCCAAAATGATCCCCATCTTAAAACCATTCCTTCCATCTCTCATCATTCCATTTCCTCTAGACTAGATATGCCCCCATTTTCTACTTCTTTGGAGACCCTTGGACCTCCCACTATCCTTCATGGATACTTAAAGTTTCAAGAACTCCTTGACACTAATCCTATCACCCTTTCGCGACTATCTTGTCTGTAAATCCACCATTCCACCCAACTTTCTTGTATCAACACCATCCCCACTTCTCTTATGCACATTACTACTTCATCCACTGTTTTCATTAGTTCCCTACCCAAAATTTACAAGAATATCATTTACGTCTTCCTCCACCAAATCATCATGATAAAAATTTACTCCCTATATCTACATCTCATGTCCAAGTAGATGTCATCACCTCAAAACATCGTCTCCTATGAATCAATCCAAACTCCTCAACTTCCTCATTGAAGTGTCTTTCATCACATGTTCCCAAATCAATCTACGTAAACATCTCAGCCTCCCATACTTATATCCCAACTCATCCTATAAAAAATTAATTTAATATCCCCATCTCTCGACAACAAACACAATCTCATCCATATTATTACGTCCCTATCTCCCAACCTATTTAATAACAACCATTCAACTATCTCCCCCTTATCAACCACCTCCATAAACACATACTCATCATCAATCATATCAATCTCAATAAAAATTAACACATCCACTTCATACATTCCAAAACCTCATCCTTCAAATGACCATATGCATATGTTACTAAGTAGAATGGCCAATCTCGAAGCCGCTACTTTGGGGTCTAAAACCACCTTCTCTTATGAACAAATTTGTAATGAAACTATCAACCCATCAATTTTTTTATCAAACCCTATCCTCCACACCAAGAACTCCCAATTTTTTAAGTTTAACAATAATGAGGACCCGAACAACACCTTCATGCCTTTAGGCACACATGATATCTTTTCATCCATGACCAAGATCTCATGTTTCCACTTTCCTCATGTCATTTGTTGGACCCATGTAGTAATTTTTCATGTACCCTTAGCACAACTTTCTAATCCCATGCACGTCGGCCTATCACCTAGCGGATGTTGGGCACTCATCGAGAGGCATGCGTGGGTGCCAATCCCCTCCTTTATATGAGCATTGTGAGAAGGTCTTGCCATTGATGGAGGATGATTTGTAGAATGAGAATACATTTACTTAGTTTAGATAAGGAAGAAGAAACATCTAATAGATCTACATCTTAAATGCATTATAGAGATAGAGTACTAAGCATGCTAAAGGACTCAAACTATGATAGCTATTTTGAAGAGGGTTTACACCCTTAAGCAAGATATACGTAACAAACCATTATATATATATATATGCATTTAAAATGATCCCTGTAGCCACATTACAATCAAAAGAGGTCATCATAGACCATACACATCAAAAGAATAAGACTCATCTCTTACAGATATTCCTTGGTATGATATTCTAGCTATGCCCCTAGTTCATCCCTTACTACAAAATTTTATGCCATACAGAGGCGTATGACATTCCCTATAACCCTTGGCATTAGTGCTCTAAACCCTAGATTGCAACATCATACTCTTGATG
The DNA here is from genome assembly GCA_018340775.1 of Taxus wallichiana var. yunnanensis. Lineage (NCBI taxonomy): Eukaryota > Viridiplantae > Streptophyta > Pinopsida > Cupressales > Taxaceae > Taxus > Taxus wallichiana. The sequence goes on along the minus strand of CM031234.1, from coordinate 322,422,074 downwards.
CATTCCCTCCTAATCCCGCACCTTTTGTCTTCATCGGGTTGTGTTTTTCTTTCTTGAGCATCTCTATATATAGGTTCGCACCCATTGTTATGCCTTCTCTCTTGAACTAATCACATGCCAAGTGTTATTGTGGTCCTCCAATGGTGAATGCTTATCTCCTAACAAACCCTCCACTCTTGTAATGATGTCTTCTAAGAATATTCCATGCATGGAATATTATTTTCTTGACCTCCAAGGTTCCAGGCTAGCACCTTATCCACTCAAAGCATGCCTAGTCGGGTCACATTTTTCCTCAAGTGCCTCCAGAATGCCGAATATGGCTAAGTCCTTTAAACCTAGTGTCATGCCTTCCGTGTGCACCCTAGTTTCTCCGAACACTTATTAAACCTCTCTATCCTCGTGCTTCTTCCCATGCACCCTTCCTTTTATAGGTCGCGTGCGTGCATGTGACCTTTGGTACTTAGCCAATATTTTGAGGCCTAACATCACCCCACACTAAGTGTGTTCTCCATCCTCGAAACATGCTTCTTTCCCAAAGACTAAAGAATGTTGGGACTCATATAACTTGAATGAAGAATGGGAGAATGGAGGAATTAGGAAGGGAAGAATGGAAAAATATGCTATTGTTGCAAGAGGAGTGGTAACTCCTTCCTCATTGTTGCCTCAATCTTCTCCCGGAATCCACTTCACCCTATGCCTGCGTCAAGTAGCTCACTTATTATAGCTCACCTCTTCAAAGCTCAATTCATTTCCCTTAACAATCAACATATCTACAATCCCTTCCACCTGCTATAAGGTCATCCAACGCATCCATTCTATGAGTGACTTGTGGGTATAGTTCCTTAAACCAATTTTTAATCGAACCTGTAAGGTTTTGATTGCTTGCATATTCTTCTCAACTTTGGCTAGGATCTTATCCCACTCTACCCTGTTTCCCTTATTATTATCTTGGAATTATTTCAAATTTGCCTCAAAGTAATAGTATATTTGCTAACCTATCTCTGTTAATGCAATTATCATTTACGGCATTAGCCATTTACACAACGATCTTCATAAGCGATAAGGAGCTCAAAATACAGAGTGATTGTCTCCCTAATATTTAGCCTTTCTACCTTCTTTTGGCATGCTAATGTCTCTTCTACTGATTCTAGTGTGATTGGTCTCCTTTCCATGGTAAGGATGTGGGTTAAGTATTCCAAGCATTTTAAGGTTGACTCGTATTTATGCTCAAGCGGGGCCTGGTATGGATGCCTCAAGATGATGGCATCTCGTAATCATCTCTATCTTTTTGTAGACCTCGTGCACATTATAATTTTCCTCCCTTAGTATTTACCTTAACTGTGTGCTAATCGGCTCCTCCCGCTTTAGACCCTTCCTCTTCTCAATGATTTCTTCATTCTTCTTCTCTAGTTCCTCCTCCAAAACCCTTACTCTGTCATTCCTCCCAAAGAGTCTCCCTCAACCTCTACTAATAAATTTTTTGAGTGTGTTCCAAAATTTATCATTAGATAACTATTGGGCATTTATAAGGGGGTTCACTCCCTTGGTCTTTGGTATCTTCATCAGCGCCCTTGGTTGACCTCAAATTCTAGCTCATCAACATGGGACTCAAAAGCCCAAGATAGCATTTTTCTTATACAAGGGTATGCACCTTATTCTTCAAATGAAGACCATGCAAGGAGTTGGTTGGATGACATAATAATTTGGAAGCATACGCATAGTAACTTATTTGTATCATTTATATAGCCCATCCCTTGATCTTGTGTTACTACCACATTATTTCCTCCTATGTGTGCTACCTTTGGAAAGCTTACCACTAAGTGGGATCTCCACCCATGCTCCCATAATCCTTCCCTACACTCTCCTCCTCTATCTCTTTGAGCACTTCATCAGCATTGCACTCCACCTCTTGCTCCACCAAGTCCTTTATTATGCCCACTACTTCCCTTTTTTGAAGCCTCTTCTTCCGCTCCTTGGTGAGGCTTGGGGTCCTTTGATCCTTAGTGTTTACCTCCTCACTTCCCCCCTTGCCATGAGCATCTCCTTCCTCCTCCAAGTCATGTACATCGTACACAGGATGGTCTTGAGCCTCTTCATGCTCGTCATTGTCTTTCTCACTTGTAAAGGCTTCTAGGCTCTCCATTCCTTTCGAGTCAACATCCTCCATTACCTTTCGCTTCTTCCTAACTGGTGACTCCAGTATAGGGGATTATTCCTTCTCATCTTCTTCAGCAAGTGACTCCTTCCTCAATGACTCTTCTTGCTCTGTGGCACCTCTTCCTCAGGTGTCTTTTCTTTTTCCTTAATGGGGGACTTCTTCCTCTGTGCATATGTGCTTAGCTTCGTGCCTAACTCCTATGTGCCAACAAATTGCATTGTTATTACACTCAAGTGCCTTCTTCTCGGTGTCTCCTCTCTCTCCCTCTTCCTTGGTGTGACCTTATTCCTTGCGATGGGTCTTCTCGGAATGGAGACATCATTCTCCATGTAGGCATATTTCTCAAATTTGGGCCTAATGTGTAGGTATACCCTTGCTAAAGTCCTTCCAAGTAATTGGCAATGTTACAGTTTTTATCACATGCACCTCGTGGGAGACATAGTTCTCCACATAAGCGTGCTTATCGGGGTATACTATATTTTTGCGTAACTTGTGGTGGTCTTGGTCCACCTTGCAAAGGTCAAACCTTAGTCTTTTGGCCTCCTTGAAGTGATTGACCTTGGTTTGGAAATATTGTGTAGTGAATGAGAATGATAGTTTACACCACGGCTCTTGGTACTTTCGACGAGTGAACCTACCAATGCAAAAGTGTTGGTATACAAGAAACTTGTCCTCTCCTCGCACTAGAGATGGAAATTGCTTGGGTATTCTCGACTCAACTCCAAATGCACCATGCATTCGCTTATACCATTTCTCCAGGAAGACTTTTTGGGTAGTCGTCATGGTGTCATAAGTGTATTTCTTGAATATTTTGGAAAGGGAGGGGTTCTCATATGGGTACTCCCATTTAATTTTTTTCTAACCCATCGAGCACTCCAATTTCTGAAAACACGATGGTAAGGAGGACATTACAAACATGATCTTCTCCCCATCACGCACAACATTGATGATCTCCTCTACTATGAATTTCGAGATGTTGTAGATGGTTCCTTCTTATATCTTGCAGAAAATGTTCAACCAAAACATGTTGATCTCGTGTCTACCTCTCTTGTCCATTCACTTTGGTCACTAAGCACACGTCCATCCTCACACAGAGTCAAAAATCACATAAATGTCAAATTTTTGTAACCCTTTATTGTAGTCATAACCCTCCGCAGTTTTCTTTATGGCCTCCGTGTCCTCCAAGTCATCATCAAATGAACCTCCCTCACGGGTAAGTTTGGTAAACTTGGAGATTAGATGAGGATTTATCCTCATTCTTCACCCCATGAAGTAGAAATGGTCTTCATGTACGTGTGACATCATCCATTGGTAAAACTCAAGTTTACCAAAATAGGGCAGCTCATATAGTTGCAATAATCCAACATTCTCCATTTTCACCTTGACCTCATCGTCATAAATGGGCATTCTATTAGGTGTCCTCTTGTATGTATGTCTAACCAATTCTAACGCCATCTCTTCCTCTACGGTGCTTATTCGATGGTTGTATTCTCTTACCTACCATCTTCCTTACATGGGATACCCACCTTCTAAGCAACATGCCATCTAGGTATTGCATCTCCGCATACCACTCATCGTTAAAACTAGTGAAAACAACCTCCCTTTGACCTTGCCCTTCTTTAGTGAACCGGTTTCCTTCTTTGATGCCATCTTCTTTTAGGTTCCTAAAACAAACTCTTCCTTGCTCTACTCAAATATGTGGCTTACCTTTATGAAATATCCTTTACTCCCATGCCCTAGTTTGTAGAACCCTAAGCTAGAAAATCCTTCCACAAGATGACGTACTCTATTGAAATCTTCTTCCCTATGTTCATGTACTTCTTCCACTCTAGTTTACAAATCACACTATTCACACACTCGATTTTCACACCTTTTCCTTCACACAAATCTTCTTCGTGGATGACCTAGCTCGCAAGATCTCTTCGATATCATAATTGCAAGGTAAACAATAATGTTCCCGACCTTCTACTTATATATATTTTTTCTCATTTTCGCAATAAATTTTATGCCACCTACCACAAAGATACTCTATATTAAAGGTAAATTCTTCTTATGCCAATCTTCCACTCTTTTCCTTCCATGCACCCACTCTTGCACAAGGAATCTCACAACCTTCGGCACTTCAAAACCCTTATTAGACATGATCCTTATGTGTGCCTACAGTGATGAAAGTGATTCTTCTATCCCTGGTTTCTAATCTGTCTACCTCATGTTGTTCCTATGCTTCTCATCCTTATACATGGTATTTGTAAAGCTCTCCTGACACCAAACTCCTTATGTCCACCTTTTCCATTCACACTCTTCCAAACTTCACGCTTTTGATTCTTCAATCTGGGCCATCAAAACATAGCTTCCACTACCAGCTTCTATTATTTGTCGCACTACTCCACCCCACACTAAAATGGATGCGTGGTCCTCTCATGCGTATAGATTTTTTTAAAAATAATAAGTGGCTAATAACACACAACTCACACACAAAAACATGGGAACAATCAACCGAGAAGGGAAAACACATAGAAAGGAAAATGCATTAAAGGAAATCCTAGGCTAAATGGTAATATCGCCTTATTTATAGTAGTGCTTCACCTACTCCCATTGATATGGCCTCAGTAATCTCATCCCATTCATTTCTTGTAACTAGAATGCACCTGAATCAAGGATGTACGAGATGCTATATAGCCCTAACCAATGGAATTTTCGTTTCCCAGGATGGCACAAAAATTTAGAGTCATAAAGCAAGACCATCTCGCCCAACCTTGAATTGTTTGTTTTTAATATGGCGATCATGTCATCCTTCTTTTCACACCTTTTCATCCTTTCGAATCAACCTAGTAAGTGATCACATTTCATCCAACTCGCTTTAATTTCTCCATGCGCTCTGTAGTGCTTGTTCATCGCCTAATCATCCTACACGTGTAATACACATGGATGGTAGCATGAATTCTACTCAGTAACACAACTTTTGTGCCAAACACCAATTGTAATGGTGTGGCCTTGTTAAATTTCTTGTAGTAGGCAATCCTATATGCCCATAATATAGCTGAAAGTTTTTCATCCCAATCATTTCTTCCCACATCACAAATGTTTGTCGGTGTGTGACTCATAATTTTGTCAAGACCTCGTAGTTCCATTAGCTTCTAGGTGATATGGGTAGTCTTATGGTGGGCTACCATGAATTCTACCAATAGGATCCTTTCTATCTCATTTAAGAAATGAGTACCCTTATCACTCATTAAGCTCAATGGACATCCATATCTTCTAATTATATTTTCCCATAAGAACCTAGCTGTTCTTGTTGTTGTGGCTGATCCCTTGTAGGCATTGCCTCTACCCATCTTATTAAGTAGTCGGCAAGTGATGATATAGTGTGAACCATTCCTTCATGTGGTAGGTGAAATTGGTCCTAAAAATCAATGGCCTAATTTTCAAAATGGTTATGTGCTAGCTATTGGCCTCAAGGGAATTTCATCCCTTCTTCCTGGCTTTCCAAAGTGCTGGCAATGGTCACAGGCCTTGCAAAACTCAATGCAATCCTAGTAGATGCTTTCCCACCAAAATCATGTCAGTAGGATTTTTGCATGGTGGAATTCCCTACATAGTTTCCTCCTATAATCCCTCCATGTGATTCCTCCATTATTGAAAAATGCTCATGCTCCAACACACATCGATGCAAAACATCATCGCAGCCTAGTTTGTATAAGTCTCCACCTTTGATTAGCATGTAGGGTGTGTTGTGTATGGCTAACTTATTTCTTTCTAGAGTCTTCATTCCTTCGATGCCACACCCATTTTGAGAAACACAACAATATATTATAAGTCAAAGGGTGCATTAAAACCTAAATAGTTCAAGCGGCCCGGCATATCATCCTCAATGCTCGTGCATCCTCCCTTGAGTCAATCCTTGATAAATGGTCGTGGCCCCGAGTTACTCTTTCCTAGTTTCATAACAACTATAAACTTAAACTCTTGAAACAACAAGAACCACCGGCATATGCTTCCATGAAAAATGGTCTTGTTCATTGACTAATTCAATGCCATGTGGTCATGAAGGGTGTTTCCAAAAGATATTTCCGAATTTGTGCAAGACATAGATAATTAATAGTGCTTTTCACTCGCAGTAGTAGTGTAGTTTTGTTCTACTGGTGTTAACTTCTGCTAGCAAAACACAAGGGGTGGTCAACAATCCCTTCTCTAGGATGTGCTAATAATGCTCCAATTTTCATCCCTAAAGCATCAACATGTATATGGAATGGCTTATCCCAAGAGGGAAAATGTAATATGGGTGCATAGTGATAAGCCTATTCTTCAATGTATCAAACGTAGTTTATCGCCTCTCCATAGAGAAATGTACCTTTGTGTTTTAGTAACTTCTCCAATGGCGTGGAAATCTTACAATACCCCTTAAAAATTTCCAAGAGTACCTTGTATGCCCAAGGAATCTGTGTATTGCATTCGGATGGTAGGCTCCCCCAATCCCACAATAATGGAAACTTTGGTAGGATCCACCAACAAGCCTTCCTTACATATGATGTGCCCTAACAAGGTTCCAAATGGAGTAGCGAAGAGACACTTCTTGATGTTGATGGATATGCACAACTACCGACATCTTTCAAACATCAACCACAAATTGTCATAATGGTCTTTCACTAGTTCATACACCGTCTAGTCATCAAGGTAAACTTGAAGAGACTTATGGATGAAATCTTGAAATGCATGTACCATAATGCGTGAAAATAAACTAGGCACATTCTTCTGCAAAAGGAATGACCATGCAGCAAAGCTTCCCCATTCGAGTGGTGAATGTTTTCTTTTCTTGGTATTCCTTTACAATTCTAAGTTGGTGATATCCGAGAACCCATCTCGTGAAGGAATAAATCTCACACCTAGATACTCCTTCCAAGATTTCTTCAATAAAAAGGGGTTGGAAAAGGTTCAATGACACATACTTCATTCAAATCCTGTAATCAACACAAATAATTATCCTCCCATCCTTCTTAATGCTTATGGCCATGGGGCTTGTCCATTCCGATTCCTCCACAATGTCAATGATGCTGAAGTGATCGGGTTTTTATACCTCCTCCTTGACTTTGATGTGAAGATTTAGATTCATTCGATAAGGCCTCTTTTGAATCACGCACGCACCTTCCTTTAACTTTATTTTCATTTCTCCCAAGGAGTGGTGAACGCCCTTAAGCTCATGGTACCCATGGCTAAAATAAGTCCTAAAACTCGCGTAGTAGATAAATGATATTCAAAACCTCCGTCTCTCAAAAAAAGTCTCCAATAATGGCCTCCTTAGATTCTATTTCTGAACCGATGTTAACCTTTTTTTTAGGGGTTCATGGTAGGCCTTTGCTTTCTCACTAGCACTATCAATAACTTTATGCATACCTTCAGTATGGTTAGCATCCAAACTCTCCATCTCTTTTCCATCTATCACATAGACCATCTTTCCCTTCTCTTTCTCCATGCATGCGTGCTCAAGTTGCACCTCTTTTGAATCTTCCTCATCAAAGCATGGTTCCAAACTAGGTTCACCCAATAACTCTAGTATTCTATCCTCCGTCATGGTACTATCTCCCATCGTAAGGATTTTAACAACGTCACAACGGCCTATTCACCGATGGTTTAATACTCCGATATTCAAAATCTTGAAGGAGGTCAGCCGTCAACTCCTACCAATTTCCTATCTAACGGTGCATCTCTGGAGTGAATATACCATGTGCGCGCATAGCCTTGTAAGGTGGAATACAACTTATGTACCCATAAAGAAGGTGGCAAGGCCTCCGTACCTTCCATCCATGATTTCTCACATGTTTGGTCATGAAACGAGGTGGGTTCCTTCCCATCATGCTCTTGTATGATAGTGGGTGCATTACTCTAGAAAACCTAACACATAACATGATTCTTACCTCGTGCCACTCTAGAAGGCTATCACGATGTGTCACCCACTAATGCGTTGTGGTCCCGAGTGAGTTATAGCTGATCAATCCTCTTCTTTCGATCCCATTTTTCCACCGAGCCTTCATTTCTCGTAATAAATCATTAGGGTTTCCTCCGAGTAACTTGGAAACTTATTTCCTCCCATGCGCTTAATCGAGCATGCATTTTTCACCGTGTAATAGATCCTCTTAACTATCACCCAATTAACTCATATGTCCGTGCACCCAATCATCACATGCCACACTAGTTATACCACTCATAGATTAAGCGTCTTCAAATTGAATTACTCGCTCCATAGGGTGAATCACCTTAGGGTCCCTGATAGAGTGCACATAAATCATATCAAGAACTTCTTCTCCCAAGGGATCAAGTATAGGGTGTTGACTTCCCATTGGTCAAGGGGATGATAACCCATTCTTCCTTGTTTTGAAAACTTATGTACCCTTTGTTGAACCATAGGTCAACATTGTTCTTATAACACTAGGGGTGCCCAAGTAATGCTAGAAAGTTTTCTACCTTGGCTAGTGCCAAGACTTCAAAGTCTCCAAGAAATTTTCCCCTTAGATAGTGATAACAACATCCTTCAAGACACCAATGGGCATTTCCTTTGTCTTGTTAGCCATATATAACACATTCGAGCATGGTTACAATGGGGCCTTCCCATTTGATGTCATACATCTAGGGTGAGGATGTTTACTTACTTCCACGCATGTTTCAATAATAATATTTCTTAGAAGCCATCCATCCATAACTACATTCAAGGTAATCTACTTATCATAGTTAAGGCTATGGGGAAGAAGGTTAGCATGTAGAACCTACATTTTACGCTCCGCTCCAAAGCATAGTACCATTTTTCGTAACCATTCATGTAGCAAAGGAATGATATTATCTTACCTTAACATCTTGTGTACTTTCCTAACCTCATCCATATCCTTCTCGTGTGTCCTCAAAGCACACTTCCTTTACTCTAACTCGCCTTGATTGTTCCTTCGGTATACATTGGATCTCCCCTTGTAGGCTTTGAATCACATCAATGTTTTCTAGATACACTTCTTTTCGATGATTAGGGTCTAGATACTTTCCATGTACTACCTCTTCTCTAATAACGAGTAGTCTCTACATTGGTACTTCCCTTACACGCACTGACCTCGGCTCACGTCAGAACTAGTATAGGCTTTTGTTTTGACTCACGTGCCACCCCATCCATTGTGAAGTAGCCTTCTTTACACTTACCATTTCAAAGTGCCTTTTTCCTTTCAGTTTTGTTCCGGGAACTCCTCATACTTGTGCTTCTTTCCACACCAAGATCATTGTAACATATCCATGCATTAAGCACTTATAGTGCTATGTAAACCTAAAATTGTAATGTGAGGTTCCACGCGAGAACTCACTTCTTCCTCCTACATGGTTATCATGATCAAAAATCCTCCTCGTAAACCTCTTCCACTCACCCTCCATCTGCGTGCCCTTCATAAGTGACGACCATCATCATTAGAATTATTTGCGAGACTAGTTTGGCACACACCAATATCAATGGCATCATGCATCTGGTCAATTAGCATATAATTCTTAGTTTCATGAGTAGTAGAGGTGTAGATTGCGGTAGCAAGACACATTTTTATGGATCGCGCACTCTAATAGTGGACACCTACTTGTATCATGATATTTGTGGCAGATTTCATAGTTCACCTTCATGGAGTGTCTTGATATCTAGGAAAACTATCCTTTATATGCCCTTGTACCTAAAAATCCATGAACCATAGGCTAATGTGAGTCTCATGTGCCGATTTCGTAGAAAGATTCTCCAGCCTTCTTCACCATTGTAGAACTGAGTTTCAAGAAAAGGGCTAACCCAGTATCCACGCTCCAACAACCTCGGTGCCCGAGTAGCCTCCAAGGCCTCATGCGGGTTTGTGAAAGTCTTGTGTGAAAGTGCTCTCCTAAAAGGTGTTATCAACCCTCCAACAAACCACTGAGCATGTTAAGAAGGATGAATATCATAAGATAGTTTTGATAAGAGAGTCTTGAAATGCACATCGTACTCTGCACACTTTTTTACCTACCGTGTTGAATCTCCTTCAAGGCGCTAATGATTTTTTGTTTAAACTCGGGGATATGAAATTTAGATAAGAAGGCATTCCACAAGGTGGTATAATCTACCACTATTTGATGGGGGTCATAATTTCGGTACCAACTATGTGCGCATCCTCGCAATATCGTTGAAAATTGACTTGCCTTTCACTTCGAGGTAGTGATCAACTTTGCATGCCATAGAATCTCACACTTGGTGCATGTTCTATAACATCTTGAACACCTTTGTAGTCGGTAGATGTATAGAAATTTCAAAAAAACTTGCTAACGTGGTTGAGGCCCTTGTGCTCTGTTCATGAACCTTGATTTCCTCGTTGTTCTTGTTATCCAAAATATGCCCTTGCTCATTTTTGTGGCTAACTCCTCTCATTTTTCCTCTCTTGTGCCTCAGTCATAATGATTTTCTTTTAGGCACTCAAAACCTTCTGGAAATGACACCATTGGATAGAGATCTTTCTCACTTTCCGGAAAGGTAAAGTTTTTTCTCCTAACTCCATGTATTTTTGAAGTTATGGCTCGCAGAGTTTATTGGAAAACTTTTCCTCCGAAAAGCTGCGCGGCCAATGAGATGCCACCATGTGGCACCTAGAGTGGTGGAGTGCAAGGAAATTTTAGAAAATTTTCCAAATGACCAAAAGGTGCAAAATTTGAATTTTTGCCCTGCCAACCCGATTTGGCCCTATTTTGCCCTAAAACTTCAAATGGCCATATCTTTCGATCTAGAGTTCAGTTTTTCACGTTCTTTATATCAATGGAAAGATGGTAAAATTCTCTATAGTATTCCAAGGTCATTTTTGAATTTTTATGGAGTTTGGAGAGATAAAATTTAAAAACACCTCGACACGTGGTCATGGACGAAATGACATTTCAACCACCGTTTTTAATGAAGAATGGCTCACATTCTCTCCAAAGATGGCTAAAAATGTCGGGGATGGGTGCGTAAGGATGCCCATGCTATTTTGAATGTATTTTGGTCAATTGTTGAATCCCTTCCATGTTTTCCCATGTTTCTCTCTCCGGGCTCATCCTCGCACCTTGTAAAAAGCCGATTTGGCTCATTTTCAAAGGTTGAACATTTTTTTGTGTATTGTAGGTCCCCTTTCTCACCTTGGAAGTGATTTTGGTGGAATATTAGACCTTTTCTAAGAGTTGAAACTTTTATTTTGCCTCTCGGTGTTGTATTGCAAGCGATTTTGATGATTAAAATAACAATATAGCCTTTTGATTAGTTTTCATCCTCTCTTGCTGTATTGTTTGGTTAATTTATGATCCTTCATTACAATTATCAGTTTTTACATGAGGTTCTTTATTGAATTTTTATAGACCTGTGTCAATCTACGAAGTAAAAATGCTCACCACTCCTTTGGTGCATCACCTATTAGCATTAGTTTTAGCTTTTTTGCATTCTCTATCTCTGTCTCCTTTGGAATTTAGGGTAGGGTTAGGAATATAGACCTCTGCAACTTGTAAGTGATAAATCTAACCAGAGGAACTGAGGAACCAACCTCTAAACTGGAGATTCCTTTCTCATTTTACAAGTCCCACACTTGGGGAAAGGATTCAATGTTGTGCAATCACACTGGATGCTAGTATGATCAAACTAGAAATATGATCAACATCCAGGGGTGTTGCTGATTTGCAACAACAATTTTGGCATGCCGGTGGGACCTTAGAGGTCTTCATCTTCATTGCAACAAAATTGATGTGTATTTGTTGTAAGTTTCTTGCTTTAAAAGAGCTATAAATTGCACATCCGGCGACTCCAAGGAAGAAGAATCGGCTGGTTTTAGCGGTCAAACCGAAAACTCATGAGAAGAATCAACACAAGGTCAAGAGCTAGAGAGGAAGAGGTTTTGTTTGAATATCTACTGATTATCTCCAAGAATAAGGTAAAGTGGGAGGAGAATCCAAAGGTCTCCATCTCCACCAAACAAAACTCTCTCAACTCCTCCCCACAGTAGGCCTTTCATTCAATCAACAAGGGTTCTAAGGCCAATCAGAATGGAACAAAACAACCCCGTGTCAATTTCCTTTGGCAGCGAGCCCACTTGCTCTCAATGCACAAAATTCAATCCAGTTTCAGCCATTGAAGAACATTCCATACTTCACTGGAGAAAATCAGACCTCACCTGGTGATCATGTTAAGGATATTGCTAACATTTGTGCAATCCATGAGATCAATGAGATGCAAGTTGCTGTCAAACTGCTGGCATCTTCATTCAAAGGGAAAGCTTTGCAATGGTTCAGGAGTCTTGCCTCAGGTTCTATTCAAAATTGGAATCAAGCTATGATAGCCCTCCATGGCGATTTGGGGAAAAGGGAGACAACTTGTCCCTTTTGGAGCAGTGACAACTATCAAAAGAGCTCTCAATGAGCGGTGACTGATTTTAATTTCAAATTTCAAAGGACTTGGAAGAGAATTCCAGTGGCGGTCGCCAACAACATGTAAAGAAGGTGCTTTTCTTTATTACCTTAAAGCTTTAAATTTGATATTTTTATGTTAATTCAGTCCATGGGAGGCACAACTATCCCCATTGCTTATATCATTGCCATTAGAGCTGAAAATTGTTTGATTCAAGGTGGCAAGTGGCTCCTAGGCCTCTAATGCCATTATTTCTAAGTTTCGAGAGCCCAAGTACTAGCCAAGTGCCTAAATTAGCTTCTATTCCCACTCCTAGAAATCAAAATTCAAGTGAAGCTTCCACTTCATCTTCTAGTGCCTCAAATGAACTTCAAGAATTCATGAAACAATTGCAAAATCTAGGTAATGAGTGGTTACACTCAAAAAAGGCAACAAGCTCAAGGTTTTAGACCTTCCTTCCAGCCTCAAGCTTAGCCTAAGAGGCAGCCATATCAACCTCATAGACCACCCAATCCAGCTGCAAATCTAAATCAAGCAAGGCCTCCTGCCAATGACCATTTCAGCCCTATAATCCTAATGCTACATCTCGCATCTAAAGCATTAGCCAAAGTACAAAACAATATAGCTCAAGAGTATGATTGGTGTTTCCATGAAATGAACCTCATAACCAGTCCATGTGCTTCAATGGTGCCTTGAATCAAGCATTAATGGTGACAGCAACTGGTGTGGAGGGTGAAGGTAGTCAAGGAAATAACCAGCAACAAGAAACATTCCAGCAGCAATCAGCTCCAAATGATACCACACTTGTAAACTGGCAGGCAGAAGATTTTTGTGGCATGAATCAAATGATTTCCCAAAGTGTTGCAGCCAACACAAGGTCAAAGAGAAGAAATTTGGGTGAAGAACAGCCATTGGCCCCAAGTAATTCATGACCTTCTGTCACTCCACAAACTATTGGCAAACAAAATGCAATCCCAAGCATGCAAGGATTGCCTAAAACAGCCCCTAGGCCAACCCAAATGCCAGTTGTTGCTGCCCATGTGCAAGGAATGAATGTGCAGGCCAAGGATAGTAGAGGGATACTTCATCTCCATTCAGTATCATTGATCAGATGAAGAAGAAAATGTAAACATATCAATGTGGGAATCACTATCTATCCCTGTGCCAAAGAGATTTTCTACAAGCTGCCATGAAGGAATGGTCAACTTCAAATCAGCAAGTCCAAATGCAAGAGAAGGTGCTCACAAATGCTACCCGGCGAGGGGAATCATGGAGGACAATGCAAGGTAAAATATTGAAGCCCCCTCCATTCTATGTTTCATTGATCATTGGGAACCAATTAGTACAAAATTGCATGATTGATTCCGGGAAGTAGTAGTTCAAGAATGCCCAAGAAAATAGCTGATTAGTTGGGAATTCGATGATGAAACCATATCCAAAGGGGTGAGTGCGGTTGGATGGGACAACAAGAATAACAAATCGGGGTGATTAAAAGCTTGAGTCTTACTTTGCATGCCTATCCCAACGTGGTTGTTTTGCAAAATGTCTTAGTAATAGACCTTCCACCACTCTTTGACCTATGTTTGTCAAGGGATTTCACATCTAAGATTGGAGGTTACTTGTCTCCGATTGGTCACACATGTTTGTTGCAGAACAAGATATGGAACCAAAGCCACAATCAGGTCGAACCTATTGCAAACTTTCACATTGAGCATTACACTCCAAGTTAGATTAATGCCAATTGTTCGGCGTTTGATCAAGAGGATTATCCAAGCACCGATGAAGCCGACACTAAGGTAGGAAGCATCCCGGATCTAACTCTTGATGAATGGGCAAGCAAGGTGCATGCTTTTGATCCTTATCAAGAAATATAAGAATTTGAGTAGGAGTCTATTGCATACATGAAGAAAATCAGCCTATTCCTAGCATCACCAAGCCAAACCACAAAGATGACAATGAGGTGTGGCGGTTGTTTTTGATGGATCAAGGAGTAGACAAGGTGCGGGGGAGGGGTATCCATGCTGGTTTCACCTCAAGGAGTTAAGTATTATTCAGCTTTTAGATTTCAGTTTGCATGCTCTAATAACACTGCTGAATATGAAGCCTTGGTGCAAGGATTGCATTGGGCAATCAAGAGAGGAATAAAGAACTTGCAAGTCTTTGGTGACAGTGAGTTGATTGTCAACCAAGTCAAGGGGCAGCATGCTGTCAAGAATGATCTACTCAAGTGCTACAAGAACAGGGTGTGGGACCTCATTGAAGATTTTGAGGGTTTTGGCATCAAATCCATTCCTAGGAAAGAGAACCAAGCCACTAACAAGCTTGCAGCAGTTGGGGCAGCCTTTGACGTTGTGGAGAGCATTCAAAAAGATAAGGTACAACCAAACATCCATGTGATTGTGAGGCCTTCAGTGCCAGATAACAATGTAAGTTGGAAAGTGTTTGAAAATGATCAGCAAATCATCCATTTCTTGCAAGAAGAGGCTGAATTCTCAGCCAAAAATCAGGAAAAGTTAGAGTAGCGAAGATGGTGACCAAGTGTTGCAGCTAAGAACCAACAAACTACCAAAGGGACTTATTACTTTGGAGTCCATTTTCAATCCTAATGATCGGTTTAGGAAGGAGAAAGCAAACATCTAAGTGAAGGGAGAAGATTCAGTGTTCATCTCGGTAGAAAGAGGCAAATCACTCCAAATTGGTAAGATGACAAGCGAGCAAGAAAGGTATGAGTTCATACAACTTTGTCAAGAATTCCCGATGTGCTTGCTTGGAGATATGAAGATTTGAAAGGTTTCAACCGAGTTAGCTCAACACACCATTGAATTGAATCAAAATACTAAGCCCATCAGGTAGAAACAAAGGCGATCAACCCCATATGGAGCCTCTCATGAGAAGCGAGAATTGAATAAGTTGATAGAATCAAGAATCATATTCCCTATCAAGCATTCTAGTTAGGTTAGCAACTTGGTTCCGTTAGAAAGAAGAGTGGGGAAATCAGATTGTGTGTTGACTTGAGAGATTTGAATAGAGCATCTCTCAAGGATCATTATCCACTTCCTTCCATGGAGCATATTTTACAAGTTGTTGCTTAGCTCGAGAGATTTTCACTACTTGATGGCTATTCGAGGGTATAATCAGATTATGGTGAAGGAAGAAGATCAGTTCAAAACAGCCTTTACAACTAAATGGGAACTTATGCATATAGGAAAATGACATTTGGGTTGTCCAACGCTGGAGCTACCTTCTAAAGAGCAATGGAGATGGCGTTCAAAGGTTTGATTAACAACATTGTACTGATATATCTTGATGATATCACTGTTTTTTCAAAAAATATAGTAGACCACCTCTTTCATTTGAGACAAGTGTTCTAAAGGTGTAGAAGATTTGGAGTCTCCTTGAATCCTAAAAAGTGTGTTTTTCTAGCCCATGAAGGAAAGCTCCTTGGCCACATTGTCTCCAAAGAAGGATTAGCAATTGATCCGGAAAGAGTTGAAGCCATAAGAGCACTACCATTGCCAAGCCACAAGAAGGCCCTTCAAAGTTTCTTGGGAAGAATAAATTTTGTTTGGAGGTTTGTCCCAAATTTTGTAGCCCTTGTCAGACCTATCACCAAGATGCTAAAGAAAATCATGGCTTTCAAATGGACAGCAGAAGGAAAGGAAAGTTTTAAAGCAATCAAAGAAGCCATCTCTCAAGCCCCAACTCTCATCAACCTGGATTTCTCCAAGGATTTCATCCTCTATGCGTTTGGAGGTGATGATACTATTTCTGCAATTTTGGTACAACAGAATAAAGAAAATGATGAGCAGCCAATTGCTTTCTTCAACCAAATCCTAGAGGACTATGAGGTGAGATATTCTTTCATTGAGAAGCATGTTCTTGCAATAATCAGGAGCTTGAAGAAATTCAAGCATCTAGTTTCAAACAATAAGGTCCAATTGCTGGTTTCTCATGCGGGAGTTAAAGACTTCCTCCTCAACAAAGACTTGAATGAAAAAAGGGCAGGTTGGATTACTCGTGTCATGGAGTATGACATTGAGATCAAAGTCACCAAGTTGGTAAGAGGAAAAGGATTGTGTGAGCAGTTGATCTTGAGCAAACAAGAGGAATCATGCAACGAGGAGGCTGTTTTGGCGTTGCAAAGACAGCCATGAGCAAGGAAGCACTCAAGAGGAGAATGATGGTGTCCCCACTACTTGCTTTAGACCCAAGGTATAATGCACTTCCTAAGCAAAGGTCTATGTCCTCCGAGAGATGAACAAGACCCAAAGAAGACACTTCAAGGTTGCAAGCTGTCCCATATGCGCTTGTTGATGGTGTTTTATTCAAAAGAGATGTGAATGGAGTCGCTGAGATTCATTGAGTACAAATCAGATTCATAAGGTCTTTGGAAGATTTCCATCGTGGACCAGCTGGTGGCCATTTTTCACCAAGAGTGACAGCTCTAAAGATCATGAGGGCTGGTTATTATTGGCCCAAGGTTTTCAATGATTGTTATGTATGGATCAAGAGGTGTAAGAATTGTGCATTTTTCATAGGTAAAGAGAGGCTAGCTGCCCTCCCATTGCATCCAATTTGGTTGACCACCATTTATGCAATGGGGTTTAGACTTCATTGGATTTATTAATCCCAATTCGAGCCAAGGGCACAAGTGGATTTTAATGACCCTGACATTACTTCACCAAATGGGTAAAGAGCACTCAAGGAAGCAAATGAATCTAGCATCCTAGACTTCTATGAGGGAATAAGTAACAGATTTGGCATACCAGCTACAATAATATCGGATAATGCATTGGCATTCATTGGAGCCAAAGTGACTGAATGGGCTGTCAAGAATAGGATCTACCTAAGTACTTCATCAAACTATTACCCCTGTGGTAATGGCTAGCTGAATCTACAAACAAGAACTTGTTGAGGATCATTAGGAGGACTCTTGATGAGAATCAAAGGTCTTGGCATACCAAATTGAAATCAGCCTTGTGGGCTGATAGGATAACTCCTAAAAGATCTACGGGATAACTCTCCATTTAAGCTTGTTTATGGAGCAGAGGTAATTTTTCCCATATCACTTGAGTTGCCAACATTGGAACTCATGAAGCTTGATTGGAGTTTGAGCCCATGGAAATCAGATATGCAGAATTGATGGAGCTCCAAGAAATCGAAATCAGCATCCCAAGTAATGGAGAAGGATCAAGCTTTGATAAAGAAGACCTTTGATAGAAAGGCCAAGAGAAGATCCTTCCAAGTTGGAGATCTAGTGTTAAAATGGGATGCGGATAGAGAAAACCGAGAAGGCATTCAAAATTTGATGCCATTTGGAGTGGCCCATACATGGTCACAAAGTGTAAGGACAACAATGCTTTCAATTGTTGTCTTCATTGGATGGTGAAGAACTATAGATTCCATCAATGGAATCCATCTCGAACATTGCTCAAGGAAATGCTTCACCCTATACATATTAGTTTAGGTTTTTCATTCCTCCAAGTGCTTGTGCACATTGTTTTGTTGTAGATTAGTTTTTCTTTCCCTAAGTGCTTTGGCACAAGCTTGTTGTTCCTGGAGATGTGTTTACTGGGCCTTGCTCCATCAGGTGATATTCCATCTTCCTCCTTGTAGTTTTCTAGTCAATTGGGGTATCAAACAGAGAAATCAATGACTCCATACCCAATGGATTGCTTCAAGCAACTCATAACTTCATCCAAGCAGGCGAGATGACCCCTCTCGAGTCGCTAAAATTATTATCCAAAATGTGCCCCTGCTCATTTTTTGTGGCTAACTCCTCTCATTTTTTCCTCTCTTGTGCCTCAGTCATAATATTTTGCTGTTTAGTCACTCAAAACCTTCTGAAAATGACACCATTGGATAGATATCTTTCTCGGCTTTCCGAAAGGTAAAGTTTTCCTCCTAACTCCATGTATTTTTGAAGTTATGGCTCGGCGAAGTTTTTGGAAAAATTTTCCCTGAAAGGCCCTGCAGCCAATGAGATGCTGCCATGTGGCACCTAGAGTGGTGGAGTGTGGGGAAATTTTGGAAAATTTTCCAAATGACCAAAAAGGTGCAAAAATTCAAATTTTGTCGCCAACCCGATTTGGCCCTGTTTTGCCCTAAAACTTCAAATGGCCATATCTTTCGATCTAGAGCTCGGTTTTTCACGTTCTTTATATCAATGGAAAGATGGTGAAATTATCTACAAGATTCCAGGGTCATTTTTTCATTTTTATGGATTTTGTATAGATAAAATTGAAAAATTCCTCCGCACATGGTCATGGACAGAAATGACGTTTCAACCACCGTTTTTAATGAAGAATGGCTCGCATTCTCTCCCAGCATGGCTAAAAATGTCGGGGATGGGTGCATAAGGATACCCATGCTATTTTGAATGCATTTTGGTCAATTTTTGAATCCCTTCCACGTTTTCTCACGCTCTCTCCGGGCTCGCCCCTTGCACCGTAAAAGCGATTTGGCTCATTTTCAAAGGGTTGAACATTTTTGTGTATTTCAGATCCCATTTCTCACCTTAGAAGTGATTTTGGTGGAATATTAGACCTTTTCTAAGAGTTGCAACTTTTATTTTTCCTCTCAGGTGTTGTAATGCAAGTGATTTTGATGATTAAAATAACAATGCAGCCTCTGTGATTAGTTTTCATCCTCTGCATGTATTGTTTGGTTAATTTATGATCCTTCATTACAATTATCAGTTTGTGCATGAGGTTCTTTGTTGCATTTTTATGGACTGTGTCAATCTGCAGAAGTAAAAAATGCTCACCACTCCTTTGGTGCATCACCTATTAGCATTAGTTTTAGCTTTTTTGCATTCTCTATCTCTGTCTCCTTTGGAATTTAGGGTAGGGTTAGGAATATAGACCTCTGCAACTTGTAAGTGATAAATCTGACCAGAGGAACTAAGGAACCAACCTCTAAAATAGAGATTCCTTTCTCATTTTGCAAGTCCCACACTTGGGGAAAGGATTCAATGTTGTGCAATCACATTAGATGCTAGTATGATCAAATTACAAATCTGATCAACATCCGTGGGGTCTTCGCTGATTTGCAACAACAGATTACCTCCACCACCGATCCACTAGATCTACTAGGTCCTATCCCTCCCGACCCACAAGATCCCCAAGATCTTCCACATCCTCTAGCTTCTATACCACAAGATCCACCTCCTCTAATCGTAACATGCCTAAAGTGGTCGTGTTCTAGTGTCCCCAATGTCCCATTAAAGCGTGTGCCAAGGTTTGTTATATTGCACCACTACTCGATGTGTGGGCCATGCCACTTTCAAATGCGATACCCAAGATTTTTGTACTCGTACTTTTCCCAAAAGTCATTCTATACAATATTCCTCCAAACACAAGGAATGATTGTGCAACCATAGATGTACCAAATGAGTAAATTATATCTCCTAAGTGTAGATTGGTCACTTCCACCAATACCAATGGGTTAACAATATTTATCTCTTGATTTGGAAGAATAAGCACTAGGGCTTGGTCACTGTGTGGATTTAGACGCACACCTACGTATCTCCTTTCTACAAGTGACGAAATCTCATCGGAAGATGAAGTGGTATCTCCCTGCGTTTTCCAAGATGGGCTAGCAAGAATTTCTCGTACTCCACGTCCTCTACGTGAACCTTAATTCCTTTCGTAACATCTTCCTTCATAGATCCATCACTCCTACAACCTTGTCATGTCTAGCCGATTCCCTTTCCCATGCTTCACTATACTTGATCGTCTCTCTTCCTCTCTCCTTCTCCATCGTAAGGTCCGCCATCTTCCTCCACCCTAGTTTCCTCGCCGAGCGCCTCATAAGAAGCTTAGCAGTTAGCCATAGGGAATACTTCTAGACTTAGTTTAATGATCGAATATTCACGAGATAAAGGGAAAACATACAAAAATGATCATATACGCTCCTCGAAGAACTCAAACTTAGAAACCTCAAGACAAAAATACGTAGAAATAGCATATTCCTAGGTATAATTGGTCAACACTCTTTTCCACCAATGATGAACAACACGCATCCAAGTCGGATCAAGCATCTTACTGACCTCTAACACTCATCTTGGGTCCACACGTGAGGCCTATAGTACCAACTTGATCTAGAAGCATACGTTGAAATCCATTCATATAACTCTACTATAAAACAACAAAAGAAGGTCTCATATATCTCATGATACTGAGATGTTTCTCTACTCATCGCATGAAACAAACTCAGGTCGAGTACTAAATCTATGATAAAAATCATCTCTCTGTGCTCTTAAACCATGCTTCGACACTATCCAAGGTCAAGCACTCCATCATCATGCATCATTCTCACAACTACTTGAAAAAGAGGTCTTGCAATGGAACCAAGATGTAGTCATTTTTCATGTACCCTTAGTACAAATTTATAATCCCACGTGCACCTGGACTATCACCCACTAAGCATTGGGTATTTACCCATGGTACACACAGATGCCAAGCCCCTCCTTTATATGAGCATTGTGAGAAGGTCTTGCCATTGATGGAGGATGATTTGTAGAATGAGAATACATTTACTTAGTTTAGATAAGGAAGAAACATCTAACATATCCATGTCTTAAATGCATTATAGAGACAAAGTACTAAGCATGCTAAAACATACCCAAACTATGATATCCATTTAACAAGAGGGTTTACACCCTTAAACATGATATACAGAACAAACCATTATATATATTCATTTAGAGTGATCCTGGTAGCCACATTACAATCAAAAGAGGTCATCATAGACCAAATAAAACTTAATTTAGAACACACATTCAATGCCATCAATCTCATAATGATAACCATATGTAGTTGTAAATGACTCGGTGATACACCGATCTATTCATTCCATGACTCGGTTACCTACCGATCTATTCATGTTTCACTTTAAGTATTGAATACTTATCGTATACTTTGTATACTTGGTTTTCACCCTAATCCTGGGTATTGAGTGATCTTGTTTAAAGAACATACCTGAATATTTGTTACCAATATTCATCTGGTATCACGTGGCTTTAAACTAGGTGACATAGGACAATGCAACAAGTAGCACTTGCGATACTTTGGCCAAAGATTTACAACATATTGTGTATGTCACTATTCCTAGATGGCATACTCATCATTTTGGAATACGTCCTTCACCTCACTCCTCTGTTATCATGAATGGTCTTTACTAACTACTACCATCAGTCCACTTGTTCAAGGTTTAACCCTAGCCCGGGTTAGGAACATAGTCTATTATAGGAAGACACTTTCGATGACTTAGGGTAAAAGGGCATACTCGGTTGACCTAAGTCAACCGGATGTGCCAAAGTACCCTGAGTTATAGAAAGTTACTCCCTATCCTAAACATGTTACTAACTTGACCTAGAGAAAAACTAAGTTCAAGTCCTTATTGTGTGTAGATCTAGATGATCAATGCAGAAGGGTGTTGCCACATGTCAACTACAATGTTGTATCCTCGAGAAGACCCAAGTCTTCTCGAAGGTACAAGCCCTACATTTGGCATGTGCCAACATCCTATAGAAACTGCCTCATCATGATGTACATACCCCAAGGAGGTTACTAATGTTAAATTAATTTGGATTATAAAACATATTACAATGTCTATGCTAAACCCTAATCCAACACTCCTTAAGTCCTTATTCTATACTTGGTTCAATTAAGCATTAAAGAACTTCCTCTAACTCATGATTGCTTTTAATGTTTGTTTATTTAGTTTAACAATAGTTAACCAAAATAGGACAACAATATCATAAGTTCCATTACATACATCATAATCATTCAAGAAGGTGTAGCAACCAAATAGGTTCAACCAAGGTAGACTTTATAAGAAATGAAGTCTACGTTTAATGATCATGTCACCCTTCTTTGGGTTATGTTTCATTTAGTGAGGAAGAACCTTCCTCTATTTGATTAAGTGTTAGGGTTTGTCAAACCCTTCTTATCTTTCACAAACTCTAACGTTCCATCACATATTCATTACACATTTAAATACTATATTAGAATTGTTTAGATAAGATTGATAACTTATGCAACTTAACAAGCTGCATCTTATTAAGGGAGATTAAACTAATTCCCTTTTTATCTAACTTATCAAGTTTATCCAAATTATACATATAACAGATATGAATAATGTCATCAAGATAGAAATTCCATCTTCTTCATAAATATAAGATAGATTACACAACCAATACAAGTAAATCTCCAACATTCAAATTCCTCATTTAAAACCTTTTCATTTACAAGACTAAGTATTTCAGGCATGTTGTATGACAAACAACCTTCAATCCAAAAAGAATACAACTTTTCTTTTTCAATACAATTAAAGAATGAATCAAAACTCTTTACATAAGGTTCAAAATCAAATAACCCAATACAACATGAAAGTTCATGTCTTCTTTAATCACTTATGATGTCCATCTACAAAATTTCTAGCACGGTCAGTTCAATGAACTGAGCATGATAAGCACTAAGCATTAAAGTAAAGTGCATTCCACTAATTGCTTCATTAAACAACTTTTGCTTTCATGAATCAATTGTAAAACATCATGCAAGTAATCATAAGTAATAACATCAAGTAAGAAGTACAATTAAGAAATATGGATTTACTTTTAAGAAAGGAACATTTTATAATCTGCAACTTCAAAATTATACCACAAGACTTAATAGATCCTATCAATTTACTTTTGGATCAATCAACAAGTCTTAACATTAATTTATTTCATAAATTCATAGAGATAGAAGAACACATTTAACTTTTCCCAATCTGCAAGGGTTAGTTACAACATAACTGATATTAGTAAGTTTCATCCCTCCATATAGACAAAGAAGAGAATCGAATAATGAGAAGTTCAATCAATAAACTTATCAGTCAATAAAAAGGATCTCAAACAACAAGGACCCCAAACCTTATTTCATTTCATTTATAATATGAAATGAAATCCATCATCTATTATAAACTTAGAGATTTTTATGCTAGTTTCCAAAAGAGAACTAAAAAATGAAGGCACATAGTCAAGTCCGCATACTTCCAATTTCCATGCAACCTTCCTGTAGAAGACCTATCCTCATCACCTAGCTCAAATTCAATTCAATTTAAAAGAGGAAAACATAGTACAGTCTCAAACTATAGACTGCCCCCTCCCAAGAGAGTATAATTCTCTCTCTTAATACATGGTGGTTCAACAAGAGTATAACAATGGAGTAAAAGTCCTCCAATCAAAAAATATTGGGAAGTCACAACAACTGAAGACTGAATCACCATTACAAACATTAACAACAAACTACTAATGAGAAGGTAGTTTGAATTTCCAAGCAAGATTCACATTGTCAACATCCATATAAGTGGTACTGAAACTTTTCGGACTACAAACAGAATAACAGGTTTGAACTTAGCATTCTACAAAACCCACTACTCAGATGGAAGTAAATATTTAAGTGATTCGATAAGACAAGTTCTGTCCTACCTTCTTCCAACTCATCTAAACAAGATAACCACAAACCTCTCTAGTTCCTTAAAAATCATATGACAGGTAGGGTTTGTTCCACTTAAAAGACAAAAAGGAAGAAGTAACTCTTTCCATGAACCTCTACAATTGATACGTCTGTTCCTTAATAGAACACAATTCCAGTCCCAATTATTTCTAAGAAAAGTAATCAAGATTTCCCACAAGACAAGAATACACTCAGAGTAGATATGAATAGAATACACTCTAAAATTCACATGCCCCTGTTAAGTTCAAAAACACAGTGTAGTCTAGAGGTAGAAGTAAAACAACCATTCCTTCTCAACGTCAAAACAAAGGAGGCCACAAAGAAGTTTTACAGTCTACTTGACCAAACAACCCACAAGACCCCTTCCATCATACAGTGCTAAAAGAAACTAAAGTTTTCAATTCAAAGAAATACTCGTAAGTATACAACTCATCGATTTCCCCATACAGAATCAAAATGACCAACAAGGAATACATGTGTTGCATTAAATTCATGCACAGATCACAAGTTCAAACAACTCAAGTTCAAATATGAATTTAAAATGGAATCACATGGCTCTAATAAAAGCTCATAATAATACCAACACCCTATTATGGGTTCAAGCCTTCCATTTTCATAAGGAAGAATAAAATCTTAGTTAAGAACTTAAGTACAAAGCACAACACAATAACTCAACAATGAATATAAATTCATAAGAACTATATACAAGTTCCAAGGTTCAAAACTTCAATAAGTTCTACATAGTCCAAACAACCACTGGTCTCAATAAAGCTAAAACCAATCACATGGCTTCAATACAAGTTTAGAATATTCATGGAGTGCTATTACAACTACCCGAACACAATCTTAAATAGAGATACAAGGCCATCCCAACAACATCGTTTCAGTTCAAAATGGCCAAGGAGCTTCTAATTCAAGCTCAACGAGCTTAAGTATAGATATCAAAATACAAACCCAAAAAATGAATTAACCCAAACCCAATAGAATTAAACCCAACAAGTAATAAGCTAACTCTTTCCACCTTATTTTCAAATGCAAGAAAACAAGCTTTGAATACAAGCTACAAGCTTTAAATATAATAACAAAACTACTAGTTCAAGTTATAGAGTTCAAAAGAGCTTCAAGTACAGATTACAGAGTTCCAAAACAATCACATGCAAACCTCTAACAACTAGAACAAAGAAGTTTTCCAAAAACTATCAATAACAACAAAGGATTCACATTCAAAAAACCCCACAATTTCCAAGCTTACATGCAAGTAAATAACCACATACATCAAGCAAATATAAAATTTCTAGTGAGTAGAATTGTTTTAATGAATCATTTAGAAGAAAGCAAGAAATCTTAATGGGTAGAGCCTATCATGCCTGATAGTGCCTCTACCGATTCGAAGAAGACTTCCAGCCAAGTTTCCAAGACCTCTTCTTCTCCAAAAAGATCAAACAACCATATTATTTTTCCACAATCCCACTTATACATTCCTCAAACCGAAAATAGCTAGAGAGTTCAAAAATAACCACAAAGTGGAGATCAAACTGCTGGTTCAAAGAACTAGATAGCTCCATGTGGAGCAAAAATTGTGAAGCATGCAAAGCTAAACAACCCCAACGAATCCGCCAGCATGCCTTCCAAGATGGCTTGCTCACCAAACCCGAGGCACATTAATGCCATTAAAACCAATTTTCCCACTTATCTTTCCTTGCCACCACCATTCATAGTCAAGTAGACCTAATTGCAATTCATAATGCATTTCCAAACTTAGAGATGCCCTCCACATAGATTCCTCTAACTTTCACTAACCCCCTACCACACCTAGCAAGTATTTGCATGTATTAAAACCAAATCAAAACAAATCCCAATAAAAAGCTTTGGAACCGCCGCTTAGTTCCCATTGCCAATGGCCCCTAGGTCCCCTTTCATATCCCATTAGTTTAGGATAGATAGAATTTTCTTAGGTTAGATCTTAGGTTAGTTTAAATAAATAACCTTAGGATATAACCCCAACAATAGTTTTCCACCCTAGGATAGGATGTAGTTTTAACCAAAAACTATAGGTTTAGAAATAACTTAGCATCCCCCTAGGTCACTTCCTTACAAGCTAACAACTTAGGTTAGAATGTCATCCCTCGTAAAGGGGTATAGTAACAGTAGTTAGGTAACTTACCTGAGTCCCGTATTTATTAGGGTACACAACAATCTATTTTTCTCAAGAATTTGAAAGTAGGGTTCCTATTTCCCTTGACGCCATAAGCACCCTACAAGGGTCGACCAAGAAGAGCTGAGCTCAACACAAAATAGAATGCAAGCACTATTTCCAAGATAATAAAGAATTTTCCACAAACACAAGTTTAGTCCGTTAAGCCTCACAATCGATGAATGTCAATTTTTCATTCAGTTTTGATAAGAAGATTTAAAACATACCTTGGATCAATGGAATTGATCCAAGGATGAGTCCAATAGTGAAAGGTAAGTTACAACTCTTAAAACTAGATTGCAACTTATCCAAAGAGAGTGAAATAGATTATTGCAAGCAACAACATACCACCCTCCAATCAAAGAGCATAATTGATTTATCCATTTCAAGCATGATCTTTAACAGTCAAAAGAACACACCTTTATCAAGAAAATCACATGTCAACACTTGAAATGCAAAGGAGGAATATAACCATTGCCGAGGGTGTTACATGCTTCCCTCCTAAAAAGAATCATCATCCCGATGATTACCTCATTTTAATCATTGCATTTAGGATAATCAATTTTTATTCACTTTCTAAACATATGTTTGCAACAGTATCAAAATTTTAAATTTAGAAATCAACATTAATTAGTTGTTTATTCAAACAAATAAATATCTTCCCAAACTGGCATACTTATTGTATTATAAAGATAAAATCACAAATTTTTTTATCAGTCAACAAAATCAATTTTGTTCAAAAAGATATGGAAAAGTAGTTTTCATATCGTCCAAGTTTTCCCAAGTTGCACTTTCTTCATTAAACTGGTCCCATTGGACCTTGCATTGACTTATCTCATGATTTCTCAAATGCAACTAGTGAGTTTCAAGTACTCGTATGGGTTTAACCACAATTATTCCTGGATCTTGGACCTACAAGGAATTCCAATTTAACACATGTGATAAATCTAAAATGTATTTCTTAAGCAAAGAAATATGGAAAACATCATGCATTCATGATAAAGTAGGAGGTAATGCTAAGCGGTAAGCTACAGGGTTGATTACTTCAACTATCTCAAAAGGTCCCACATAATGAGGTGATAACTTGGCAGCCTTGCCAAAATTTATAGAGCTCTTTTTTGGTTTGACCGAAGAAAGACTTTCTCACCAAGTTCAAACTTCCTATCTACCCACTTCAAATCAGCATAACTCTTTTGTCTATCTGCTACTTCTTTCAAGCATTCACGAATCAATTTAACTTGTTGTTCCATTTCAGTAAGGATTTTAGGTCCAATTACCTCTCTATCCTCCATGTTGTCCCAACTAATAGGGGTTCTACATTTTCTTCCATATAATGCTTCAAAAGGTGCCATCTTAAGAGAGGCATGATATGTATTATTATATGCAAACTCAACTAGTGGAAGGTACTCTTCCCACTTGTACTGTTGATCCATACAATACATTCGTAACATATCCTCTAAAACTTGATTAACTCTTTTAGTCTATCCATCCATTTTTCCGGATGATACACATAACTGAAATTCAGCTTAGTTCCTAAAGTTGCATTAAGCATTTGCCAAAATCTTGATGTCATTCTAGGATCTCTATCGAAATGATTAATTTAGTACTCCATGTAATCTAAAAATTTCATGTACAAATATCTTTTAGCTAACACAGAGAATCATCCTTCAGATTTCCAATGATAAAATGTGCTACCTTTGTTAGTTTATCCACAACTACTAAAATAACATCATGTTTATTTCTTGACATAGGCAACCCTTGTACAAAGTCCATGCTTATCACTTGCCATTTGTATTGTGGTATGCTATGAGGATACAACAAACCGGCTGGGTGCATATGTTCCACTTTAACACGTTGACATTCAAGGCAATGTGTCACAAAGTCTATTACATCCTTTTTCATTCCCTTCCAGAAATATTGTTGTTTTATATCAGCAAGCATTTTTGTAATACCAGGGTGTCCAAAAAAAGGTGAATTGTGAAATTTTGATAACAATTTCTTTCTCAAATCATTTAGTGAAGGTACATATACTCTATTTTCAAATCGTAAGATTCCTTCATTATCGAAGTGAAAACCTTTATATCTCGAATCACTAGAATCTACAGCAAGTGTTGTCTTTACTTGCTGAAAATAAGAATCAAATTCCATAACACTTTTTACTTCATCCTTAAATTGAGTTCTCAATGTTATAAGAGCATAAATGTGCTTCCTATGACTTAGAGCATCAGCCACTCTATTTTCTTTACCCTTGATATAATTGATGTCAAAATCATATTGAGACAAAAACTCTAACCACCTTTGTTGTCTTGCATTAAGATTTGGCTGAGTGAAGATATATTTCAGCCCAAGATGATCAGTTTTCAATTCAAAAGGTTTACCAAGTAGGTAATGCCTCCAAACTTGCAATGCATGAACAATGGCAAAGCAAGCTCTAAATCATGTGGAGCATAATTCAACTCATGTAACTTAAGTTTTCTACTTTCGTAAGCTATGACATGACCATTTTGTAACAAAATACCTCCTAAACCTTCACCAGATGCATCAGTTACCACCATAAAATCTCCATTAGGATCTAGTACTACAAGAATAGGTGTTGAAGTTAACTGTTCCTTCAAAGTTTTGAATGCAATTTCACATTTCTCATTCCAAACAAACTTTTTATCCTTCTTCTATAAAGAAGTTATTGGTGTAGCCACCTTAGAGAAGTCTTTTACAAATTTTCTATAGTAGTAGCCGCAAGTCCCATGAAGCTTCTAACTTCATGTACATTCTTTGGTGTAGGCCACTTAGTTATAGCTACAATTTTTGAAGGATCTACAACAATTCCATTCTTACTTATTACATGTCCCAAATAGTGTACTTTTGTGTCATAGAAAGAACATTTAGATAACTTACCGAATAACCATCTCTTTCTTAATATTTCCAAAACTATCTTCAAATGCTCATGGTGTTCCTCAATACTTTTGGAATATATGAGAATGTCATCCAAGAATATGAGCACAAATTTGTCCAAGTATTCTTGAAAGATATTATTCATTAAATTCATAAATGTTGTGCAGGTGCATTTGTTAATCCAAAAGGTAAAACCGTGAACTCATAATGTCCATACCTTGTCTGAAAGTTGTTTTATGGATATCCTCATCCTTAATCCACAATTGATGATATCCAGATCAAAGATCTATCTTAGAATATACCGATGCTCCACGCATCTGATCAAATAAATCATCAATCCTAGGGAGTGGGTATCTATTTTTGATTGTTGCCTTGTTTAACATTCTGTAATCAATGCACAATCTAAGTGTTCCATCTTTCTTTTTCACAAAAATTATAGGTGCTCCCCAAGGTGAAACACTTGGTCTGATCAAACCTTTAGAAAAAATTTCTTGTAACTGAGCCTTAAGCTCTACTAATTTTGTAGTAGTCATTTGATATGGTGCTTTAGAAATAGGTTTAGTTCTAGGTTTGATCTCAATCGTGAAATCAAACTCCCTTTTGGGTGGAAGACCTAGCAATTCTTCTAGAAATATGTCACTGAAGTCTCGTAACAATGGATATCATTCCATAACATCACTATTCTCTTCAGTTGTTTCAACAATTTTTACTGCATATAAGGTACAACCCTTATTTTTGGCCTTCTTAAGTTGCATAGCTGATAGTTTTCTAACAAAATTTCACGTTTCACACCCTGAATCTCTATTGTTTTTTTCTATAGGTCATCTACACAACTAATGTGTTTTTCAAAACAATCCACTTTAGCCTTATGTTTAGATAACCAATTAACACCTATGATTACATCATAAGACCCCAAAGGTGCAACATAAAGATCAACTTCAGTGGAAAAGTTAGGTAAATCAAGGACTACTCCAAAAAGACACATACTAACTGTATGAACAACATTGTTTCCATACTATACAATCCATGTTTTATCCATGTTTCCAGCTTTTATTTTTAATTTTTCTGCTAATTTATTAGAAATAAAGCATTCAGTAGCTCTAGTATCAAAAAGAATAGTTACAGGTAAACCAAATAACTTACCCAAGAACTTCTATAGGCATGGCCATTTTCGGCCTACTTGTCACCTATGCAAGCATGTGTATCTTGTGCTGTTGATTACGATCATCCTTTTCAAAGGGCATTGATTTGCATAATGATGATCTTTCCATAGTTTATAACAGCCTCCTATAGGTCCTTTCCTAGGCTCAGGTTTATTTCAGCCTTAGAGTTATCATTCTGACCCCCATAGGACTTTTGTCCATTATTATTGTTCTTAGCAAAGTTGTTCCATGCATTACCAAAAGACTTGTTTGTTGCTACTTTCTTATTAGTATCAGATGAAAACTTACTTTTCATTTCAAATTTCTTCCATGGTCCTTTCTTAGGTGCAAGAGATGATGAAGAGGAGTTGGGATTTTTCTTCCTTACTTCCTCCTTGTGAGCAAGAAATTGCCTTTAATTTTTGTTCCTACCTTATGGCCTTTTCAACAACCCCTTCCATCGTGGTTGGGCTGTGAACATCCACCTCTCCTCCTATAATGGGATTCAATCCCATGATGAATTTCCATATCTGAACTTCTCATCTATTTGGTATTGAGGTACATACTTAAGGAGTTTTGTAAATCATTCCCAGTACTCAGTTACAGTTAGCTTCCCTGAACTAAGTTCTGAAATTCAGTCATTTTCTGATCATAGTAAAGTTGCGGCAGCCAACGTTGCCTAAAGTAACCTTTAAATTGATCCAAGTGATGTTAGTTTCATCAATGTTTAACTCAACCTTCCGACTGTCCCACCATGAAGATGCTTCATGAGAAAGCTGATATGCTCCCCATATCACCTTTGTTTCTTCTGAGAAATTCCTTATTGCAAAGTATTTCTCCATTTTTTGAGCTAGTTCTCAGCTCCATCCCCTAATGTGGTGCCATCAAACTTGGGTGGACTTATCCTTTTTATATCATTAGTGAGTTCAGCTGCCTAGCCTAGCCTTTTTGTTTTTAGGCTGAACAAGTATGTTCACATTGTTATTATCAACACCTACATTGGCGTTGTCCCCAAGGAGGTGGCTGATTGTTGTTATCAACATCATCTTCCTCCTCATTTCCCATTACTTGTTGTTCAAGTACAACCAGACATGATCTCTTGTGTCCAACAGGGCAGCAAGGATCTCATCGAGTTTCTAGGTAGTTGTTGCTCCTTCCTTAGGAGAGGGTTATTTGCAACATTTCCTCTTGTTCTAACCATTTTTATTACAAGAAAATTTAAGTTTCATCAGATTATGGACACAATAGGTCCAAGAGCTGCAACCTTCAGCTCTAATACCAAGATGTAACATTCCCATTTTAAGACTTTAGAAACAAGGGAATTTTTTTTTTTACTTAATGTTCACTATTCTAAATAAAACTTAATTTAGAACACACATTCAATGCCAATCAATCTCATAACAGATAACCATATGCAGTTATAAATGACTCGGTGATACACCGATCTATTCATTCCATGACTCGGTTACCTACCGATCTATTCATGTTTCACTTTAAGTATTGAATACTTATCGTATACTTATACTTGGTTTTCACCCTAATCTGGGTACTGAGTGATCTTGTTTAAAGAACATACCTAAATATTTGTTACCAATATTCATCTGGTATCACGTGGCTTTAAACTAGGTGACATAGGACAACAAACCAGTAGCTTGTGATACTTTGGCCAAAGATTTACAACATATTGTGTATGTCACTATTCCTAGATGACATACTCATCATTTTGGAATACATCCTTCACCTCACTCCTCTGTTATCATGAATGGTCTTTACTGACTACCATCAGTCCACTTGTTCAAGGTTTAACCCTAGCCGGGTTAGGAACATAGTCTATTATAGGAAGACACTTTCGATGACTTAGGGTAAAAGGGCATACTTGGTTGACCTAAGTCAACCGGATGTGCCAAAGTACCCTGAGTTATTGAAAGTTACTCCCTATCCTAAACATGTTACTAACTTGACCTAGAGAAAACTAAGTTCAAGTCCTTATTGTGTGTAGATCTAGATGATCAATGCAGAAGGGTGTTGCCACATGTCAACTGCAATGTTGTATCCTCGAGAAGACCCAAGTCTTCTCGAAGGTACAACCCTACATTTGGCATGTGCCAACATCCTACAAAAACTACCTCATCATGATGTACATACCCCAAGGAGGTTATTAATGTTAATTAATTTGGATTATAAAAAATTACAACATCTATGCTAAACCCTAATCCAACACTCCTTAAGTCCTTATTCTATACTTGGTTCAATTAAGCATTAAAGAACTTCCTCTAACTCATGATTGCTTTTAATGTTGTTTATTTAGTTTAACAACAATTAACCAAAATAGGACAACAATATCATAAGTTCCATTACATACATCATAATCATTCAAAGAAGGTGTAGCAACCAAATAGGTTCAACCAAGGTAGACTTTATAAGAAATGAAGTCTACGTTTAACGATCATGTCACCCTTCTTTGGGTTATGTTTCATTTAGTGAGGAAGAACCTTCCTCTATTTGATTAAGTGTTAGGGTTTGTCAAACCCTTCTTATCTTTCACAAACTCTAACGTTCCATCACATATTCATTACACATTTAAATACTATATTAGAATTGTTTAGATAAGATTGATAACTTATGCAACTTAACAAGCTGCATCTTATTAAGGGAGATTAAACTAATTCCCTTTTTATCTAACTTATCAAGTTTATCCGAATTATACATATAACAGATATGAATAATGTCATCAAGATAGAAATTCCATCTTCTTCATAAATATAAGATAGATTACACAACCAATACAAGTAAATCTCCAACATTCAAATTCCTCATTTAAAACTTTTCATTTACAAGACTATGTATTTCAAGCATGTTGTATAACAAACAAATTTTGTTCCAAAAAGAATACAACTTTTCTTTTTCAATACAATTCAAGAATGAATCAAAACTCTTTACATAAGGTTCAAAATCAAATAACCCAATACAACATGAAAGTTCTTATCTTCTTTAATCACTTACGATGTCCATCTGCAAAATTTCTAGCATGGGTCAGTTCAATGAACTGAGCATGATAAGCACTAAGCATTAAAGTAAAGTGCATTCCACTAATTGCTTCATTAAACAACTTTGCTTTCATGAATCAATTGTAAAACATCATGCAAGTAATCATAAGTAATAACATCAAGTAAGAAATACAATTAAGAAATCTAGATTTACTTTTAAGAAAGGAACATTTTATAATCTGCAACTTCAAAATTATACCACAAGACTTAATAGATCCTATCAATTTACTTTTGGATCAATCAACAAGTCTTAACATTAATTTATTTCATAAATTCATGTAAGAGATAGAAGAACACATTTAACTTTTCCCAATCTAAAAGGGTTAGTTACAACATAACTGATATTAGTAAGTTTCATCCCTCCATATAGACAAAGAAGAGAATCGAATAATGAGAAGTTCAATCAATAAACTTATCAGTCAATAGAAAAAGGATCTCAAACCAACAAGGACCCAAACCTTATTTCATTTCATTTATAATATGAAATGAAATCCATCATCTATTATAAACTTAGAGATTTTTATGCTAGTTTCCAAAAGAGAACTAAAAACCGAAGGCACAGTCAAGTCCGCATACTTCCAATTTCCATGCAACCTTCCTAGGAAGACCTATCCTCATCACCTAGCTCAAATTCAATTCAATTCAAAGAGGAAAACACAAGAAGTCTCAAACTTGTAGAGACCCCCTCCCAAGAGAGTATAATTTCTCTCTTAATACATGGTGGTTCAACAAGAGTATAACAGTGGAGTAAAAGTCCTCCAATAAAAAAATATTGGGAAGTCACAACAATCGAAAGACTGAATCACCATTACAAACATTAACAACAAACTACTAATGAGAAGGTAGTTTCAAATTTCCAAGCAAGATTCACATTGTCAACATCCATATAAGTGGTACTAAAACTTTTCGACTACAAATAGAATAACAGGTTTGAACTTAGCATTCTACAAAACCCACTACTCAGATGGAAGTAAATATTTAAGTGATTCGATAAGACAAGTTCTGTCCTACCTTCTTCCAACTCATCTGAACAAGATAACCACAAACCTCTCTAGTTCCTTAAAATCATCATGACAGGTAGGGTTTGTTCCACTTAAAAGACAGAAAGGAAGAAGTAACTCTTTCCATGAACCTCTACAACTGATACGTCTGTTCCTTAATAGAACACAAGTTCTAGTCCCAATTATTTCTAAGAACAAAGCAGTCAAGATTTCCCACAAGACAAGAATACGCTCAGAGAAGATATGAATAGAATACACTCTAAAATTCACATGCCCCGTTAAGTTTAAAAACACAGTAGTGTAGTCTAGAGGTAGAAGTAAAACAACCATTCCTTCTCAACGTCAAAACAAAGGAGGCCACAAAGAAGTTTTTAGTCTACTTTGACCAAACAACCCACAAGACCCCTTCCATCATACATAGTGCTAAAAAAACTGAAGTTTTCAATTCAAAGAAATACTGTAAGTATACAACTCATCGATTTCCCCATATAAGAATCAAAATGACCAACAAGGAATACCTGTGTTGCATTAAATTCATGCACAGATCACAAGTTCAAACAACTCAAGTTCAAATACGAATTTAAAATGGAATCACATGGCTCTAATAAAAGCTCATAATAATACCAACACCCTATTATGGGTTCAAGCCTTCCATTTTCATAAGGAAGAATAAAATCTCAGTTAAGAACTTAAGTACAAAGCACAACGCAATAACTCAACAATGAATACAAGAATTCATAAGAATTGTATACAAGTTCCAAGGTTCAAAACTTCAATAAGTTTTGCACAGTCCAAACAACCACTCGGTCCCAATAAAGCTAAAACCAATCATGACTTCAATACAAGTTTAGAATATTCATGGAGTGCTATTACAACTACCCAAACACAATCTTAAACAGAGATACAAGGCCATCCCAACAACAACACCATTTTCAAGTTCAAAATGGCCAAGGAGCTTCTAATTCAAGCTCAATGAGCTTAAGTACATATAGAAATCAAAACATAATAACCCAACAACGAATTCAAGAACCCAACAAGTAATAAGCCAACTCTTTCCACCTTATTTTCAAATGCAAGAAAACAAATTTGAATACAAGCTACAAGCTTTAAATACAATAACATAACTACTAGTTCAAGTTACAGAGTTCAAAAGAGCTTCAAGTATAGATTGTAGAGTTCCAAAACAATCACATGCAAACCTCTAACAACCAAAATAGAGAATTTTTCCAAAACTATCAATAACAACAAAGGATTCACATTCCAAAACCCACATAATTTCCAAGCTTACATGCAAGTAAATAACCACATACATCAAGCAAATATAAAATTTCTAGTGAGTAGAATTGTTTTAATGAATCATTTAGAAGAAAGCAAGAAATCTTAATGGGTAGAGCCTATCATGCCTGATAGTGCCTCTGCCGATTCGAAGAAGACTTCCAACCAAGTTTCCAAGACCTCTTCTTCTCCAAGCAAGATCAAACAACCATATTATTTTTCCACAATCCCACTTATACATTCCTCAAACCGAAAATAGCTCAGAGAGTTCAAAAATAACCACAAAGTGGAGATCAAACTATTGGTTCAAAGAACCAGATAGCTCCATGTGGAGAAAATTGTGAAGCATGCAAAGCTAAACAACCCCCAATGAATCCACCAGCATGCCTTCCAAGATGGCTTGCTCACCAAACCCAAGGCACATTAATGCCATTAAAACCAATTTTCCCACTTATCTTTCCTTGCCACCACCATTCATAGTTGGCGAGACCTAATTGCAATTCATAATGCATTTCCAAACTTAGAGATGCCTCCACGTAGATTCCTCTAACTTTCACTAACCCCTACCACACTGGTAGTACTTTCATGCATTAAAACCAAATCAAAACAAATCCCAATAAAAAGCTTTGGAACCGCCACTTAGTTCCCATTGCCAATGGCCCCTAGGTCCCCTTTCATATCCCATTAGTTTAGGATAGATAGAATTTTCTTAGGTTAGATCTTAGGTTAGTTTAAATAAATAACCTTAGGATATAACCCCCAACAATAGTTTTCCACCCTAGGATAGGATGTAGTTTTAACCAAAAACTATAGGTTTAGAAATAACTTAGCATCCCCCTAGGTCACTTCCTTACAAGCTAACAACTTAGGTTAGAATGTCATCCCTCGTAAAGGGGTATAGTAATAGTAGTTAGGTAACTTACCTAAGTCCCGTATTTATTAGGGTACACAACAATCTATTTTTCTCAAGAATCCAAAAGTAGGGTTCCTATTTCCCTTGACGCCATAAGTGCCCTGCAAGGGTTGACCAAGAAGAGCCGAGCTCAACACAAAATAGAATGCAAGCACTGTTTCCAAGATAATAAAGAATTTTCCACAAACACAAGTTCAGTCTGTTAAGCCTCACAATCGATGAATGTCATTTTTCATTCAGTTTTGATAAGAAGATTTAAAACATACCTTGGATCAATGGAATTGATCCAAGGATGAGTCCAATAGTGAAAGGTAAGTTGCAACTCTTAAAACTAGATTGCAGCTTATCCAAAGAGAGTGAAATAGATTATTGCAAGCAACAACATACCAACCCTCCAATCAAAGAGCATAATTGATTTATCCATTTCAAGCATGATCTTCAGCAAGTCAAAAGAACACACCTTTCACTTTTATATAAATATTGCAAGTAAAATCACTATTGCGCACTTCCCTACATCATTAGAAAGTCCGATGAGGAATCTATCATGGATTTCATTGCTAGATGTTGTGGTATAATAAATTAGTTTTATTTCTCCCTTCCTCATATTGAGATAATCAAAATCTTCATGGTCTTGTGTGAAGCAAATCTCCTCTACTCTTCAAATACACTCATTCAAAACTTTGAAGAGAAATTCAACGTGGCTTGTAAACTTGAACTTCATGCCCTCGAACAAGGCCATCTTGAACTTCAATCCAAAACCAACACCCAAATTCACCAAGTCTTTCACTCATATTGATTGAATATAAAAACATGGCTAACACCATTACCATCAATTCTTCATCCACATCTACATCTCATACAAGGCTTCCATAAAGGATTCCAAGACCAACCCCTAATTACACTCCCCTCAAAGAATCATAAATCTTTATCTTTGAAAAATTGATGGCTTTCCATCTCATCCAAATTCCACCTATCCGCCTTGTTGATGACTCACGATCCAAACCCACACAAGATTGCAAGGGTCACTATTGTAAATATCACCACGTTCATGGTCATGAAATTGTAAAGTGTTTTTCCTTCAAGGACCTCATTCAATGACTCAAATATTGTGGTGATATTAAATTGGATAATCATGAAACACCACCCAATGAACCTCTAGATATGTTGTCATGTAATCGTGCAATAGGAAAATTGACAATTTTCGAGCATGAGAACAATACCCTTGTGTTAAAACTTTCAAGGTTTACCCTTCCAAGGTACCCCAAGTCTACATTATCAGTTTGATAACCTCCCATTTGATGTTAACTCAGTCTCCTAGGTGAATTAGGAAATTCAAGTCAACCCCTCTAGGTGATTTTAGGAGTTCTTAGAAAATACTATTTTTGGACAATGTTTGGATAGGGCTACCACCGACCTTCCTAAGACTGATGAAACCCCATGGAGTGAAAAAAGGAGCCAAATCAAACATGGAGATGAATTGAAGGTCTAGTAAAATCATGGAATTTATTTTGGAATATTTAGGAAAGATTTGGAGGAGTTGGGGTAGTTTCATCAAAAACAGGGTTCATGAGCCTAAGCGGTGCATGTGGTCGAAAGAGATACCGAGCTTCGGGAGGTGATTTCAGAGCTATGGGTTGAGTTAGGAGAAAAATAAAACATCTTTGGAAATTTAATTAAAGGATCTATAATATGGTGAAGTGATATTACTCAAAACACTTTGTTGTCACAGTGTTTATACCTAGTTTTTTCCATGCTCAACTAGGGATCCGATCAAAAATCTAATTTTTAGGGAATAAATGTAGGAATAAAGAGCTTATACCCCTATCATTGGATTCAAAAGGAATTTTCATTTAAAATCATATAGACATTTTCCAAAAACTTCCATCGAGAGTTCAATATATCATTGTTTCAAGTTGCCCTCAAGGTTGACTTCCATGCATTAGTCAAATTTTGATGAGGACACATGTCATCTCTAGAGCCTGGAAAAATATGATGTCATTTTAGTCCCTCAAGCTAAGGGAAATGAGGTAGAGTAAAATTTTCCCAACGTTAATATGCCCACTTTGGATAGACATAGAACCATCTAGATCATCGGTTCATACCCCCTGGTGCTTGTCAAAGCATATCCCCTCACGCGCTCGGATCATGACAAGTGTCACATGGAGGTACAATGTGAAAAATGATGTGACTTTTTTCCCCTTATCTAAAGAGAAATAGGGGACTTGAAAATTTTCCCAGCCCCATGAAGCCCTCAGTCATCCATGTGACCCTCGTCGGTGTAAATTTCCGGCCCAGAGCTGGTTGGAGCCCAATCCACGATCGTTGGATTTCCGCCAAGTGTCGCATTGAGGCACGATGTGAAATTTGATGTCCCTTTCATCCCTTAATTCTTGAGGGACATAAGGGAGAGGAAATTTTTCCCAGTCCCAGGTATTCCTCTTGGTTCCTCATATGACCAATTTCCACTCTAGGTCCTTTTCTCCATCTTTTTAGACCTAATGCCACATTTGTTGAATTTCTACCAAGTGTTGCATTGAGGCGCGATGTGAAATTTGATGTAAATTTATTCCCTTAATGCTTAAGATAAATTAGCAACAAAAAAATTCTCTCCACCCCTGGTATACATTTTTGAATTGCTTTAAAGTTGTCACTTAGCTCTATTTCCCATCACTTCTTCTTCATAGTTCATACCCAACCATAGCTATTCTCATGCTTGCACATAGTCCACCATTTCTACTCTATACCAGCTCTACCATGGCAAAAATAAAATCCACTCCATGAAAATAAACATGTTCTAGAGGAAGGATTGATCAAAATAATTAAAGAAACGAAGGACGAAGGTGAAAAACAAAGAAATCCATCTCGAAAACCTCCATTGCCATGAGACGAAGATTTAGACATATCTCACAAACAAAGTGCACAAAACAAAGAACCATATGTTTCTGCATTCTCCATTTTAAGAGGCCATGAAAACCCCATAAACAAATCTCCTTTTTGAAGCATAATTTTTTTGCAGAAAGAAATCTCTTTTTGGCACAACGAAAGAAAAAGTCGATTTCTGTCAAACCGAAAACAATAAGATAAATTTCATGGAGGAATGAGAAACAAAAACCCACCACAAAAATATGATATTTTTTTGAATGAAGAAGAAAACCAAACCAGTAATTTTCAAGCTTTGTTAATGGTTTTTTTTTGTGTCCTACGCTGTCGGCATGTCAAGAATTTGAACTTTTAAAATCTCACGAACCAGTGATCGGGTAAGCCCGAGATTTCGTAAGAGTGATATTGGGAAAAAACCCATATCAAAAAACTTCATTCCACCTTGACCCAAGCATCATTAGCTCACTTTCTAAAAATAGTAGGTCTTCTACATGGGAAACTACTATTTCGGGTAAGTCACCAAATCAAGAAGTCAGAAGAGAGGCAAAGTGATCACAAAAGTGGTATCAGCAGAAAAAATCATCAAAATGGTCATCTTGGTCCAGAATTGACACTTACTAAAAATATTAAGTGGTCTCACAAACACCTGCTAAAAATAACAAATTGGTCCAGAAGGTGAGAGGAACACAGGAGAAAGAGAAATTCGAGTTGCAATATCCAATTGAGGTTTGAAGGAGATGATTTTTCATACTTACTAAAAATAGTAAGTCATCTCATTGGCACTTACTAAAAATAGTAAGTCATTCTAGAGGGTGAATTTCACAAAAGGAGCATCCCGAGAGTTGAACATTCAGATTGGAAGCTATAGTTAGAGTTTAGAGAAATATTTCCACACTTACTAAAAATAGTAAGTTACTCGCTCCGAGAAATATTAAGTGTTTAATAATCATAAGTACAAATGGATAGGATAGAATCCAAGACAACCTTTTGCTTTTAAGTATGAGATAGAAGATAGTGATGTCTCATATATGGACTTCAATGATCTAAAGGCTCACATGACAGCCAAGGAAAGAGGGAAGATTGAAGACCAGGTATTCGCAAGTGGATTGTTCATAGCTGCAGGACACCCTGTGTCTATACAAATCTTTGAGTTGGTCTTGGCCTACTCACACCACTATGAGCCCGAAACATAAAAAAATTCATTTGAAAATGGTATGAAAATGGAGGTCATTAGTCCCAAAACCATCTCGCTCACTCTAAAAATACTAACATCACCTAGCATGGTCGTCATCTCAAAAGAATGAGTCATGCATGAGTGGGAAAATATGGATGCGTACTTGAAAGGGATTACATTAGGATCATGGATGAAGATAGTGAGAAAACCCTTAAGGATGCCAAAAACACTTTTGAGATGTGAGTTTTGGGAAGGCTACTCGAGATACATCACTCTACTCAACCAGGTGATGGAAGAAGTGAACACAATAGACTTCCCAAGATTGGATGGGCCTTTTCATCTTGACATTGACTAAAGGAAAGCGAGAGAATTGACGGGGAAAATCATCGGTGACAATCTACATTTGCAACTACTTCAAGTTTCCATGATAAAGAAGTTCCACATGACTTATTACTTGATGTACGTAGTTTGAACCTTGGAGGGTGATTTGGAGGCAAGGATGTCACCACAAGCGGCATCCTTAATCAAAAAATATGGCTCTTATTTCATACAATTCTTGACTTTCTCCTACCTACGAGTTTTTGGCTTTGACCAAGCTCCACTAAGGTTTCCCAAGTACCTTAGTGACAAAATTGTACTATTTGAGCTTTGTAGGCAGTTCATACAAGTAAACAATAGACTCAGGAGCAAGAAAAAGAAGTTTATTTCATTTCCCATCTCTCTCAAGGTATTCACATGTAAGAATTCGAACGATGCATCTCATATAGAGGTTGTCTTCGTACATTTAATTCTCGCATTGCTACACTATCATGCCTAATTTTGACATCCGAGATGATCTTGATTCTTTCCACATCCCACACTTGCACCAAAATCTACACATTGAGGACTACTGGGCCAACGTATGTTGATGAATTTGAATCATGGGAAAAGGATCATATGAGAATGACAGTCGATGAGATGAATAAATTCAATTTCTCTTGGTATGAAGATATTTTCCGAGGATGATGGTACAAAGATGTACGATCCCGAGTATGCGGCAATAAAGGTCTCTACATTGCCTCAATTCATCCGGCACGTTCACGACTCGAGGTGATATAAAGGAAAAAACTAAGAAGGTGGTCAGGAGAATGAGGGATTGGTTCTAAAGAAATAGATCCATGATAATCAAGTCATGAGGTATGCATGTAAGCCAAAAAATATTCTCGGCGGTCATCGTTGAAAGTTGTGGAGGTTACTTCAAGTTCAAGACACTCTAGAGCAAGTTCAAGATGAAGATCCATAT
Organism: Taxus wallichiana var. yunnanensis; assembly: GCA_018340775.1. NCBI lineage: Eukaryota > Viridiplantae > Streptophyta > Pinopsida > Cupressales > Taxaceae > Taxus > Taxus wallichiana. The sequence goes on along the minus strand of CM031234.1, from coordinate 322,380,216 downwards.
AATTAGAGACTTCTTCTCATGTAAATTCACTAAAGAGATCTAGGATAGAAGAAGGATTAATTGCAACAATGTAAGAGGAATATATGGTCGTAGAAGTGCAAGAAGAAGATCCATTAGCAGAAGCATAAGTGGAGGGAGAATAATTCACATTCATACCTCCCACCACATAATGCCTCACCGCTTATCGAAACTAATACCTCCTCATTCGAGACATGCCTCCTCTTCTAGAGTAGGGAATGGTTGGTGCACCCACCATAGAGCTCGAGTCTAATCAAATGTTCCTGTGGATTTAGGAAACAATAGCACTCTGCTACTCACATTGTTCAACAAGTGGAAGCCCTTGATTTATTAGCAATATCATCATTTGCTAAGGGAAAGAAAAGGAATTTTACACATGGCTTCGTGGTTCTACAACGGAGAAACAAGTAATCAATATATTGAAGTAGCCCGACCAAAGGTGATCAAGCTAATGGACGAGATGACACCGACCGATTATGAGATGAGAACAATTTAACTAGGGCTAGCTACTCATGAAGGGGATTTGCACATGTATCAAGATTCTTCCGCTCACATGGCGGTGAGGAATAAAGAATATAAAAAGAATATTGATGCTATGGTTTGTCTAATCTGGAATCTCAATGTTGAACTAGTTTGAAGTGTCCAAATTAACTAAGATGAAACTAACAATCTATGCTACTGCTGAAAGGAAACTAATCTAAAAAAATCACAAAAACTGAAATATTACAATCACAAACAACAATTTTCTTTTATTCTAAATAATCAAATCTATTTCTACACTAAAACTAAACAAGAAAAATAACGGTGTGGTTATTCACCTGTGTTGAGTGTATTGAAACTAAACTAACTTAAAACAAGAACTTTTCCAAATGATCTATGATATGTAGACAACCTCCTATATATATTCTCTCCTTCAGATCCACAGGGATGGGAAGAAGAGGATCCATCACCGGAGCTGCTATTAATGATTTAAACCCTCTTGGAAATTAACTAATTACTTGCAAATGAAAGGAAATTGATTTCTACTCTATTTGATATGATGTAACAATGATAAATTATAAGAATGAAGGAAATCAAACAACAAATCCAACCTGGAATTCACAGAACAGAGGTAAATCTAGTTGTGTGATGACTTGTCCCCTCAGTTTATCCTTTCTTTCTCTGTGTGTCCATATGAGTCCAAGGAATTGGGAATGCAAAAGGCAAAATAGGAGAAGGTGCTTGAGCAATGCATCTTGAAGGTAATTCTGGTTGTAATGCAAGTGGAAGAGAGATAACACAAGTGAACAGAGCTGGCTATATAATTTTCCAAGCAAGGATTGTGGCAACAATACTATGCAAGATACACAAAATTCTTAGGCCATTTGCTTGAATACAAGCATTGAATATATAGGAATTGGTTGGGATGTGCCTTCATGCACAAGGCAGCCTTGGAGTGCCAAATCATTGGGTGAAGAGGTAGTTCAAACTAATTAAATCTATTTAAAAATAGAAGAGGGAAGGAATACCATGCAATCAAGACTATTTTTAGGCAATTTGGTTCACAAACGCACCTTGGAAGTCAAGTTAAGTGAAATCATCACATGTTAAAAATCACACATGAAGAGTTCTGGAAAAATCATGGATGAGACCCCCACCCCCTAAGGAGGTGGTGATCACGGGACCACCGCCCGCCTGGGTGGCGGTTTCAAAACCACCACCCAGGAAGGGTGGTGGTTTTGACACTAAAGGCCAAAACATGCACAAAAAAAGAATGGGAAGCTGGAAGAAAGCATGGAAAAGCTAAGTAAGGATGTCTAGGTTACAAATATACACTTATGAATGGTTTAGGAACTCGAACACCTTTCTAAAAGGACATGAATCATCATTGGGGACTTTTGTAACCATTTTCCAACAATGTAGCACATGTAATTTTGGGTGTGTACATATTTCCCCCTCGAGAAGTGTCTTAGCCATGAAAAGGCATAAAATGTAAAGTCTAAGTATGATGCATTCCGAAATGGGGAGTTAGAAGCTATACTGACACGCTGTGTGTGTCAAAATGTCATCGTCCAAACTCCCACTACCTACAAAAAAAAAAGAAGACTCAAGTGCTAGATAGATAAAATATCAAAAATAAACACTAAATTAAAATGACAAGAGGACTTACCATTTGTGTGGGGATATAGAAATATACCTGCACCAGCGCTCCAACCCTGTGAACATATGCACTCAAAATGAAGTTATAATAACATATATATATATAAAACAAACTCATTTTCCAATTCATTTGTGCATATTGATTTGGTGATTTTTGAGCTCTGGGCCCACGTTGACCATTTTCATCGAAAGAATAGTCAAAAATTCATCATTGAGAGATCGTGATCATGCCTCCATGAGTGGGAGATCGACCAACGTGGTCTCAAAGTTAGTTTTTCTCACTTGTGTGTTTTTAAACCTAAAATGTCAAAATGTCAAAATATTTTGCCTAGGGGGATTATTTTTGAAATTTCTTGTTTTAAATGAGTCTCTAGGGGGGGGCCCATAGGGTAGTAGTCTTTTTTTTTTAAAAATGGTCTATTTTTGCATTTTTGAGCATTTTTAGGGTAAAAAGTCATATAAAAGAATGGTTCAGGACCACCACCCGAGTAGGTGGTGGTCTCAAGGGCTGCCAGTGGTGGTCACTAGAACCACCACCCCCTACCGCAGTGGTGGTTTTTAAAAAAATGACCAAAACTCATTAATTTTTTTTTGGATTTTTAATGTTTTGTTATGTTTTTGATGAGCTTGTTTCTTGAAATATGTCACTAACTTTCTCTTTTTCTGTGTTTTGGTGGATGCAGAAGAAGGAAGAGTATATCCATTGGAGTCATGAGAGGGAGTGTGACTGGCTCCCAGTGATATTAGATTAGTTGACTCAGGATGAGACCGATACTCTTCAGAGAGAGAGTAGGCATATGGAGGATTGCACATGGGTGCCCCATGTCACTCTGCTAGTCACATACTATGTGACTTGTTTTCTTATTGGGATGTAGACAGAATACCTTTCCATTTTTCGAGTGTTAGGGGTGAGTGGATGATCACCCTAGAGGATGTGTACCATATTCTTGGGGTTTCGATACTTGGGAAGATGGTTGACTTTGGAGACAACAGGATCTAGAGCCATGATGACTCTATGGGCCACTTATATGGGGGATGTCATGGTTTCCTTTGGTTTGAAGAAGGGGATGAAGGTCTGATCCATTCTGCTACTACTCCCATCCCTATTATCCGCAAGGCCATCATGGGTATCTTGGCCTCGTGGTTGATCGGGGACAAGGGAGGTGATACACTACTTTATTTTGGGCTCCCATCATTACACAGATTGAGGCACATGGTCATATCTACCTGGGGGGATATATATCTTGGTATACTTATCATGACTTATATCGGATTTTCAGTTACAGGGATAGTCTTTGAGCCACCCCACATTGGTTATGAGTTGGGTGTATGAGGATCATCCCCTATGGGAGGGGAGTGTACCAGATACAGACCCAAGGGCCATCATGGGGGGCCTGCTAGATGGATGATGATGATAGTTCTCAGAGTGCCACATCAGCCAGTGGCTTCTTTGACCACAACAGACATGGTGGCCACTCCATACCAGGACATGGCAGGATTGTGGGGATAGGATGGGACCACAAGTGGTGGCTTGCACCACTACTGGTCAGTTAGTTGATAGGATGGGGAAGCTTGAGATTCACCCATTTGGCCTGAGTTCCTCAACAGTTTGGCCTTCCTTCCTTATATGATATATGCTTCCCCAGTGGCACCTATGTATAGGACCATCAAAGGAGGCCCAAAAGGGCCCTAGAGGAGATCCTAGGTTGGACAATGGTGATTCCAGTGAGTGTGCCCTATGCAGTTAGTTAGTTGTTCATGCCTCGATGGGAAGCTGGTGCCACTCATGCACCCTTACTCTAGATTGAGGCCACACCTACTCACAGTGGAGAGGAGGATGAGCCCATAGATAGACTCTGACTCTGAGGAGTATACAGGGGGATGAGAGAGAGAGGATTGAGACTGAGAGAGAGGATGGAGAGAGAGATGATGGAGAGGATGATGGGTGATGAGGGGTGGGTGGTGAGGCTAGTGGGGTAGCTCACATGGAGGAGGAGAGTGATCCTGAGTGGCATGATACTCAGGATGTTGAGAGTGAGAAGAGCGGGAGGAGGTGGCCGAGAGGAGGAGACACTTGTCTCTCGAGGGACCACTTCCTCATGATGGAGAGGGGGATGATGAGTCCGTGATGGGACAACATCATCTTTCTTCTAGTTTGAGGAGGGAGGCCCCATAACCATCAAAGCAACAACATCAGACCACAACCACTGACCCTACATGGATGCCTAGAGATCCGAGTATGTTGATCCTCTTCTCTTGACCTTGTTAATGGAAATGTTAGTTGGTATTTTTTTTTTTTTTTTTTTTGTAACTTTCTAACTTTTTTTTTCTCTTTTTTTTTTTCTTGCAATGACTACACATGAGTGGCGAGATCTTATTCGATGGGTGTGCATGGACACCTTGTTGATCCCTTGGGGAAGACATGAGCTGAGATGATGATGAGGACATAGACAACCACTTGCAATCGACACACACACTGATGTTTTCACCCATCTGGAGGGCAAAGTGGAGGTCATGACTTCTCTCCATACTCAGGTGACCACATATGAGACAATTGAGTGATTGATGAGGTGGAGTCACTCTCTCATAGTGAGACCACAACTAGTGGCCACCACCATGAGCACTCCCACCATTCAGTGCATTCTCATTGTCGTAGCCATAGTAGGAGTCCTGGACGCAGCCATGCACCATCTCAAGGGATCCCATAGGGATTGATAGGCCATTGGGCCTTTTATTGCTTAGTTAGTTTCCATTTTTTTCAGGCATTATATGATTTTTTTGTATATTTTTGGGCTCATTGTGAGTGTTTTGACCATGCCTAGTGTGTGATGGCATCATATACAAACAAACTTGATTTATATATATATATATATACAGACTCTTTTTTGGTTTGGTAATTCATTGTATCTGAGTTGACTTCTTCTTGGCTCACTTCACATGTGTACTCTAGATGTTTAGAACTTCCATTTTTATATGCTTTTTAGAATGTATGTAGTGGATATGAATGCTAACAAAATGATTTTTTTTTTTTTTTGTAATGTTGATATATGATAATGCAAATCACATTGTAATGTTGAACTTTAGTTTCTCTAAGAAATTTTTGATACTTCGTATTATTTTGGAAAAATGTGATGAAAGAGTGATATGATAAGTGAATGAACTTTCCCCACTCCTAACTCCACACAACTAGTAAGATGCGAGGGCTCAACACCAAGAGCCAAAAGGGCACAAGTTATAGAAATTTGTTGAATGGTAATGATGAGAGAAAGACAAGGATTTGGAAAAACCAAATTGAGACCCTACAACCTCATTCTACTCAAGTTTTCTTCATAGTTTAAAATGTGAATTGCTTTCAGTTTATCTAGACTTAGATCCATAGATGGCCACTTGGTTGACAAAATCTGGTTTTGAGGTTTTAAACTCTTTTTGGAATTTTGGACATCTAACTCACTTTGTTTTGATTTATGATTTCACAACATTTGAATGAATTATTTCTAACTTTCAAATTTTTCAAAGAGACCCCCTACACCTTGCCCCATGCTACCAGTAGGAAGTATGGGCTCATCACCATGGACAAGGCATAGGTGAGTAAGGGCACTTCTCTCCTTTCCCAACCCTACATCACTAGTAAGAGATGCAGGCTCAACACCGAAGGTTGGTAGGGAAAAGAAATGTGTAAAATAAATTTTTTCTGTGGATTTGCATTTGACTTATTTATCTAGGAAAAATGTCTAGAATGTTCTTATTTCCAAAGAGATGTATATGGGATAGATGTGACACCATGAAGCTTCTAGAACAAACTATAGGAAAAGACACCTAATCTAGAAGAAACTACAAATAGAACCAAGTATGCAGGCCTTGGTATGGTTATTATCAAAGCTTTGTCTTATCTTATTTGAATTGATGAAATGATTTGGAAACAATTGATGATACCATGAGGATTTGAAGAGATATGATTTGAATGTTTTTGCCCAATTTTTAAGAATTTTTTTAGGAATTTCTATAAGAATAAGTCCCTTGATCACAAATTTATGAAATGAACCGGAAGATGAAAATGCAATGTGGATGTAATAATGTACATATGGAAATGTAGGTGAAACTACATGTCATGATGTCTAAGGTGAAGAAAGTTGATGAATATCAAATTCTTCACCCCTAAAAGTACACAATGGAGAACCATGATCCTCAAAATTTCCATTCTCTTGACAAGGGCCTACCATTCTGGGTTTAAACTTACAACCCTTTCCTAGAAGTGTATATGTCCAATCATTAAAATCATTTTTCTAAAAGAGGCATTCATGAACCTCTTTGTCATGTTCTTGAGACATGGTGTGTGGGTGAGCATGACTATGTTCTCTGGCCTTGTTTCCTATGTAGAGTGTTGTGTTTACTTGTGACCCTTGTTGAATGATGAGGCCTTGCCCCATGGATATGGAAAGCTTAGTTTTAGATGCACATGGGTTAAAACTAGGGTTTAGAATAGAACAACCCTCAGAGATGGTTTTGATGGGCATCATTTCAATCTCAAATTTCCTTCTTCATTTGTTAATTCTATCATGTTTACACCTAGACCTAGGTCATCGGAGGGAAGAGATGCTAAACCAGAGAAGACTACCCATCCCCATGTGGTTCAAATGGGAGGAAGATCAGATCATCACTCTCTAAGAGTTTCATAATTTTTTGTTGGTTTTAGTGGACACTGTTTCCATAGATATTGATTTACCCTTATCTATTTTTTCCACCTCAAATGTTTTTGGGTCAATGACTTCAGCCTTTGGCACACCCGGAGGTGATCGGGACTAACTCTTTTGATGGAGGTGGTTTGTTCAATTGATTCATAGGAATTTCATACTCCGTATGGACTCCTTTCTTCTTCTTGAGGTTTTCTAAGTGTATATCAAAGGGCTTAGGATCCCCTTGAGTGATGAAGACCTTCCCAAATGGAGGAATCTAATCTCTCTGGAATAGGTAGAAGGGATAGCCTTCATTCGATGAATCAAGGTCTCCCAAGGATCATGTTATAACTTTTTTCCCTATCGATAATGTAAAACTCTCATCAAGATGGTTTTTGGACCAAGTGTGACTGGAAGAACTATGGTTCCAATCGAGGTTACTTTAAGACTGTCATCATACCCCGTAATGTGTTTCTTGTAGAGGAACAATTTGTCTCTCCATATCCCAACTTTCTGCAAGAAAGAGAAGGGAACCACATTTACAACAGCCCCATCATCAATCATGGCTCTCTTAATGCAATTTTTATAAACCCAGACTTGTAAAAATAAGGTAGGATCACCTCTTTGGGAAATTTCAGCATCAGATGGCATCTTGTCTATATCGAAAACAAACCCAAGTATCCCTATCATTCTATCAGGAGGATGTATGTCAAAGTCAATATGATTTATTTGAGCACTAGGAGGTGGTGTAACATGGATTAGATGACCAAGACCTAGTGCATTGAGCAATGCAGAATGATGCGCAGGTGAATTCTTCAACAAATCTAGAAACAAAATGTGAGAAAAGGTCTTGTTCAAATCTGATATTAAATCATAGGCTCCTATTGGTTTTGAGATTGTAGGAACATCATCCTATGGGAAGGAAAGAGTGGGTAGGGGTTGTGAAACATACTCCTTCATCTCGAGTTTGTTGCATTAATTTTTGGCTCAACCTCTAGCTCAACTAACCCCAAGATTTTTGTATTATCATTGAACCAAGGTTAGGAGCAACCCGAGAGTTGTCAGAAGTTGAGGCTTCATGGTCATTGTTTCCTATAGGAATACCCTTGTTTATATTTTGAGGATTCACTTGGGAATCCCCAAGACATGTTTAGGGTTCACATTTTGAGGTGTGATAGGTCCGAGTATGACTAGGTTGTGGGTTTGTTTTAGGATTTTCTAGGAACATGTCTACAAAGAGTTGCCTTTGGTTTTTGGGAAGTCTTTGTAAACTTGTTGCAATCATGGAAAGTCCTATCATCATGACCTCAAACCTTATGGAAACCACAATATAGGTTAGGGTCATAATCTCTTGGCCTTTGATAAGCATCTTTTTTGTTGTTGATTATAACCTCGGTTATAATTTTGAAATTGATTGTTATAACCATGATTCATTGCCCTTGGCAGAGTTTTGATACTGGTTTGGGCCTTGGGTTTGATTTTTTTTTTTTTGAGAGGGATGGTTTACATCAATTGTGTTTGAGAAGAGACAATGTTAGGGCCTCTTTGATTTCCCATGTTGTTGTTATTATTATTGTTACCATTGTTTTGAAAACCAACATTTTTGGCTTGATCAAGTAGCACTATTTGTGGTAGCACCATGATTTGATTCACACCCTTAGGTCCTTGGTTGTTGGCACCATTGTTTTGATAATTTGCATTATTTTGATTTGGGGATACCAATTTCCCATTGGGACCATAGATCTTATGCCCACTATCTATAGCGGCTTGGTCAATCAAAGTGCACCTTCCAATACTTCCTCATAACTATGGAAAGGAAACTTTTGGACTTCCTCCCTAGTCTCTCGATTGAGTGAGTGAAGGAAAAGATCACAAAGTTCCATCTGGTCCATGTTGGGTGCACTTGCAGAGGAATAGAGAACTTGGTGCCATCTCTGGATGAAATGGGTGGCAGATTCATTTTTCTCCTGTCTAATATGTAGAACTCCCTAATCCTATACACAACAACTTGTTCATGTCAAATGCTTTGATGAACTGGAAACAAGTTGTTTAAAGGAATGTATAGAAGCTTTTGGAATATGGTAATACCAATCCAATGTGATTCCTTCGAGAGTCTTTGGAAATATCTTAGCCACTACAACATCCCAAGGAAGCAATTCCCTGATAGCAAGTAGTGTAGGCCTTGATATGAGCATTTGGGTCTCCTTCTCCCTTAAATTTTGGAAGATCTAGAAATGGGTGTGGAAGCATGACACCATGTATGGTGAAGTCAAGAGGCTCCTTTAAGTACTCAGTGTATGTACCCATTATGTAAGATTCCACCATTGAAGATCCTTGATGAGGAGGTGGAGGAGGAGGAGTTGGATAAGATGCATTATAAGCATTGATGGGAATGTATGGGGTCCCTTGATATGGCATGTAGGGAGTGGGAATGGCATATGGGTCCATCTGGGGAGTTTTTGAATACATGTGCATGTAAGGTGGGATAGTACCAGGATATGGACTAGCGGGCATAAAACCAGGAACGTCGCATTTCCTATTGTGGCATTCGAGAATGCACTTCCAGCCACCCTTGTGTAGGATAAGCTTGAGAAGGATGAGGACCCATCCCTAGTGTGTCTAACCCTGTGAGAAGATCACCTAGATTTGAATGAACCGGATAACCTTGTTGTATATGATATTGTGTTGGTTTCTCATTGGAAGGGATGTATCCTTTGTTGTCAACTAGATACCCCATGTTTCTTCCCTACTACATGTGTTGGTTGTGAAGTCTGGGCACTTTCTAGTTCTCTAATCCTCCCTACTAAAGTAGAAATAAGATCATTGGGAGAGGATTGAGTCCCTTGTTGGGGGTGCTGTGGCATAGGGTTTGATTGAGTAGGCTCATGATACCCTGTCATGAATTGTTTAGTGTTATAATTCTTGTCTTCCTCAGAAGTAAGAATCTTAGGATAGGCATTTGAAATCTTAGAGGTTGTAGCCTTCATTCTATCCAAAGACTCATCTATCTATGATGAAGAGGATTTTTTATTCATGTGAATATATCATCTTTGTTGATTGCATGGCAATGTGAGGTCTTGACAAGACTCTATGGTAAGAACCTGTTCCATTTGTGATAACAATGTGGTTTGCATTGGGTTGACCATATTGCATGTTTAATGGTTGATCAACCTCCTCCATCCTTACATAGCTAATGGGGTTTGAAGTGTAACTAGGGGAGGTTTGGACGTTGCTTGTGTAATTGTCACCCCACCTCGAAAGAGAAGGGGATTGTTGTTGAATGTTGGTGTAATATCTATCAGAGCCAAATGGCCCACCAAACTCTCTTCCAGACATATTTTAGAAAGTATAAAATACCTACCAAAATAGGGGAAGAAATGGAGAGGTGAGGTAATAACAATGAAAGAAAAGGAAACAAGAAGGAATTAATCCTTCACGTCGGGTTCACCAATTTGTATGGATGAAAATTGACATGCAACCTTCAACCCACACTCGACCCCCGAGGTCATGCCGGAGAAGCCGATGTGAATGTGTGGCTAACTATAGGAGGATCAATGACTAAGATCTGGTAGTGTGATCTCCTAGTAGCTTGAGTTGGAAAAGGGGAGATTTAGAGGCTATGAATGGGTAGCGTAAATTCCCTATGGTTTTTTTTCTAACTGAATCTCAATGTTGAACTAGTTTGAAGTGTCCAAATTAACTAAGATGAAACTAACAATCTATGCTACTACTGAAAGGAAACTAATCTAAAAAAATCACAAAACTGAAATATTACAATCACAAACAACAATTTTCTTTTATTCTAAATAATCAAATCTACTTCTACACTAAAACTAAACAAGAAAAATAACCCGGTGTGGTTATTCACCTGTGTTGAGTGTATTGAAACTAAACTAACTTAAAACAAGAACTTTTCCAAATGATCTATGATATGTAGACAACCTCCTACAGATATTCTCTCCTTCAGATCCACAGGATGGGAAGAAGAGGATCCATCACGGGAGCTGCTATTAATGATTTAAACCTCTTGGAAATTAACTAATTACTTGAAAATGAAAGGAAATTGATTTCTACTCTATTTGATATGATGTAACAATGATAAATTACAAGAATGAAGGAAATCAAACAACAAATCCAACCTAGAATTCACATAATAGAGGTAAATCTAGTTGTGTGATGACTTGTCCCCTAGTTTATCCTTTCTTTCTTTGTGTGTCCATATGAGTCCAAGGAATTGGGAATGCAAAGGCAACAACAGGAGAAGGTGCTTGAGAAATGACAGCTTGAAGGAAGTCTAGTTGTTGCAATGCAAGTGGAAGAGAGATAACACAAGTGAACAGAGCTTGGCTATGTAATTTCCAGCAGGATTGTGGCAGCAATACTATGCAAGATACACAAAATTCTTAGGCCATTTTCTTGAATACAAGCATTGAATATATAGGAATTGGTTGGGATGTGCCTTCATGCACAAGGAACCTTGGAGTGCCAAATCATTGGGTGAAGAGGTAGTTCAAACTAATTAAATCTATTTAAAAATAGAAGAGGGAAGGAATACCATGCAATCAAGACTATTTTTAGGAAATTTGGTTCACAAATGCACCCTAGAAGTCAAGTTAAGTGAAATCATGCATGTTAAAATCACGCATGAAGAATTCTGGAAAAAAATCAGACATGACCACCCTGCACAGTGAGGTGATGATCACAGGACCGCCCCCTGGGTGGTGGTTTCAAAACCGCCGCCCAAGGAAGGGTGGCGGTTTTGACACTAAAGGCCAAAACATGCACAAAATGAGTGGGAAGCTGGAAGAAAGCATGGAAAAGCTAAGTAAGAGATAAGGAGGAAGGAGACAAGGATATTGATACAAAGTGAAGAGCCAATGGAAAGGCTTCCAAAAACCTGTGGTTGAGGCTAAGGCCGAGGCTCGAGACTTTTTTCATACGAGCCTCTTTAATATGATTGAGGGGTGATGAGTAGTGTGTTATGGGACAATAGGTGGCCACCGAGGAGGTTAGAGCATAAGATGTTCCCTGTAGAAACTCCACCACCACCATTAGATCCATCCTCGAGGCTAGGAGATCCGAGTAACAAAAATACTCTTCTCGACTCTACTAATTATACTATAATTGTTAGTGAATTACACACTATATATATATATATATATATATATTCTTTGTTTTTTTCAAAAAAATAACTCTTCATTATTTTCCTATATTTTTCAACCACCTACATATGGTTGGTGGGATCTTATCTATTCGCAGTATTCTCGTGGATACCTTTACACACCTCATGGGTATGATGTGAGATGAACTACTCGTGGATTCAAGGTAGTGATCATGAAAGGGCAACACACTAACATGTTTTCCCCAGACAAATTCAGTGGGAGCTATGACCAAGATGAGGACCGAACTTGCTACATATCGGTTATCCAAGAGGAGACAACAATGATAGCATTCTCACACCGAGGCCACCACCGGCATATCTTCTAGTTCATCGTATTAGGTCACTCTCACATGTCTTGGCACAAAGGATCTCACTCCCATCACAGGAGTCACAATAATATTCCAAGCCATGCATCTTCATCTGGATCTCACATAGAGGGATAGCCATAGGCCATTATTGTTATGGGTCATGTTTTGATACATATATCAATTTTTTTGGATTTTGTGCTCATTGCGAGCATTTTGACCACACTTTTTAGTGTGATGACATTGTATACAAACTTTATTATTAGATATATATATATATATATATATATATATATATACATATATGTTTCTTTTTGGCTCAGATATCTTGTGTAAGAGTTTACTTGTTCATGACTTGCTTCATCTATGTACTCTTAGATGTGTAGAATCTCTAATGATTTTTATATGCTTTTATGAATGCATGTATGGATGATGATGATGATGTAAATGCATAAATAGAATGATTTATTTTTTTTGTGTTTTTGATATATATGTGATGCATATGAGGACAAATTACAAACTTAAAACTTTGATTTTCAAGAAATATTTGGTATCTTGTTTTATTGGAAAACTTGATGAAAGTGATATGATAATAAAATGAACCCACTCCATTCTTAACTCCATGCAACCAAGTAAGATGTGAGGGCTCAACACCAAGAGCCAAGAAGGATGTGAGTTATATGACTTGATGAATGAAAGTAATGATATGAAGATAATATTTTGACAAAGACCCAATTAGGAAACTACAACTCAACTCTAGGAAAGGCTAACTATCCAGTTTAGAATGTAGTTTTCTTGCAATTTTAACTAGACTTAGACCCATAGATGGCCTCTTGATTGACAAAATATGGTTTTATGGATTAACTCTCTTATAACTTATACATCTAACTCATTTTTTGATGATTTCAAAGGACTTAAAGCACTTTTACTTGTTGACTTGTTTACAACTTATTGGATTATTTTCAAAGGATCCCCTACGCTTCGCCCCATGCCACTAGTAAGAAGCATGGGCTCATCACCAAGGACAAGGCATAGGTGAGTAAGGGAACTTCCCTCTTTCCCAACCTTCATGCTACCTATAGAAGCATGGGCTCATCACCAAAGACTGGTAGGGAAAATAAGTGTAGTTTTATTTGTTTAGTAAAAAAATTGTATTTATTGTTTGTTTATCTTCTTTTTTAAAAAAAAATTGACTTGTGGTTTTGGGAGGAAAACTTTCCCTATCCTCAACCCCATGTAACTAGTAGGATATGAGATTTCACCACCAAAGGTTGAACCAAGTGAAAATCAATTCTGGTGAAGTTTTTAGATTATTTTTGTCAAAAGAGAGATTTTGAGGAAAGATGTGACACCAAGAATCTTCTAGTACAGACTATGGGCAAAACACCTAAGCTAGAAGCAACCATGAATAGAACTAAGTGTGTAGGTCTTGGTAGGATCAATGTCAAAACTTCATCTACCAGGATGATAAATATTGAATAGTTTAAAGATGATATAATGAATGGTTAAAGAAGTATGATTAAATGTTTTGCCAATTCTCAGAAATTTTGAAAGTCTCTTGAAAAATAAGTTTCTTGTTTCACAATATTACAATATGATTATGCAAATGATATGTAGTGTGGATGCAATAATGTACATGTGGAAATGCAAATGAATTATGCGTAGAAGCATTTAAGGTGAAGTGAATTGATTGATTCACCAAATTCCTCACCTTTTAAGGTACACAGATGATATGTGCCATTCTTATAGTCCTCCATGACTTGATATGGACCTAACCACTTTGGTAAGAACTTATTTTCCTCCTGTGTCTTCTTATCGATCTAGATATACAATTTAAAAACTAGGTATCCTACTCATATCTCTTGTTCATAGACCTTTTTTTATACTAATGACACATTATATCAACATAAACACTATGGTGTTGCTCAGCTCTAAGTCGAGCTTCATCAAGGGTTTCTAATTGTACTAATCACACTTTTGGTATGCGTCTTCATTCAAAATTCTTTGCAAAGATATGCGAAGGATAGGTAAATCTATTTCTAGCGGTAGGATTGCTTCACATCCGAAGTATAGAGAAAAGGGAGTTTAACTCGGTATGGGCATTCGTAGATCGATGTCCTATAGGCCCACAAGGTTGGAAATAGATTTAAATTTCATTCATGCTTATTCTCCTTGAATATTTTGAGGAGAATGGACTTCAATGTTTTATTTGTAGCCTCAACCTATCCATTGGCCTGAGGGTAATATAAAGAGGTTGTGTGGTGTGAGATTTTGAATTGTGAGCACAACTCATGCACCTCTTCATTCTTGAAGGATGTTCCATTATCCGAGATAATGACCTATGGGACTCCATACCTGTAGATGATCTAATTCAAAATGAACTTAGCGATCATAGAACTCCAGGTACAGTAGTGAGAGGCATGGCCTTGACCCACTTTGTGAAATATTTTGTGGCCGTAATGATAAAGTTGTGGCCATTTGTTGATGAGGGAGAAAATTCCCTATCAAATCTAGACCCCAAGTAGAAAAGGGAAGGGTGTCATAATGGGCTGTAGATCTTGAGTAGGGATGTGTATCTCATGTAAGAATTCTTGACATTTATGGAACCTACGTACATATTCTACAACATCATGCTTTAAGGTGGGCTAAAAATAACCCATCTAATGAATTTTTAAGCAAAGTAGCATGCCCTCTTAAAGTGACCCCACATGACTCCATTTGTGGGCTTCAAAGAGAATATTTTCCAACTCTTCTTCATCTACACATCTAAAAAGCATGTCATCAAAGGCTCTGTGATATAACACTTCTTCTATAACTACATAGTTGGTGGCTATGAAAAATAACCATCGTCTTTTTGAAGGTTTCTCCTCATGATACATATGGTCCATAATGTGATTAATAATATCAGCATACCATGGACATGATATAATGGGAGGATTTGTTTCCACATAAAATACACACTCATCAGGGAAATATAGGTCTACTAGGTCTCCACAATCTATCAGGATTGTCCACCAACCAGTCAAAAATAATTTTTCCTTTGATGGAATTTTAGTTGATGAAGGTGAGTTTGAATTCACCCATCAATGTGAGAAAATGTCCAACCTTTTTGGATAAGGCACCTTGAGTTAAAGAAGGTTCACAGCTAGTTAGACTTGATGATCACTCACGTTTCCTTGGTTAAGCATATAATGTCTTAACCTTTTTGTTTCAGAAATTCTTTTCTAGGTATAACGTGTCTCATAGTCAAGAAGAGTGTAACTAATGAAGTAAAAAAACACTCATGGTTATCATCATCTTCTTGTGCTAACATACAAGCTAGTGAGACCTTGGTGGCTCAAGAGTATAAGATCAGAGGATGATCAAATTTGGGTGGCATGAGTGTAGGTGGTGACATGAGAAACATTTGACTAACTCAAATGCTTTGTGACATTCAGAATTCCACTCTTTACTACACTCCTTCTTTAGCAAGTTGTTAATGGGATGGACAACACAAGTTAGATCGGGAATAAACCTGTGGATTACCCCAAGTTTACCTAAAAAAGACCTAATTCTTGATTCGTCGAAGGTGGAGTCATCTCTAGAAACTACCCTAATCTTTCTAGATCTACATCAATTCCTTGAGAAGAAATGATATACCCAGTAGTTTTCCTCCCGTTACTTTGAATACACACTTTTTTAGATTCAATGTTACATTGTATTCGATAAGATGAGAGAGGATAACGAATCACCTCAGGGTGATCATAACACTTTCTAACCTTGGCCTTAACAGAGGTCATCGATGTAAGATTCCACAATCTTATGAATAATATCATGGAAGATATATGCCATTTTTGGTAGGTGGCTATAATTTTTCAAATCCAAAACATGACTACATTGTAAAAGGTCCCCAAGGAGTAGTAAAGGTAGTCTTAGTTTGATCCTCCTCAGAGATCCTTATTAATGTATCCAAAGAAGCCATCCATAAGTGAAAATAACTCATAGCCATTATTGCATCTATAATGACATCAATGGAAGGAAATGGAAAGTCATCCTTAGGACAAGCTTTGTTGATGTCTTTAAATTCAATAAAAATGTATCTTCTCATTCTTTTTAAGGAATGGGACGATGTTAGACACCCACATGGAATAGTCTACTAGTTTAATGAAACCCACTTGAAGAATCTTCATTACTTCTCCTTAACCATTAAAGCCACCTTTGGCTTCATGGGTCATGACTTCTACTTCACAAGCTTGGCATCAAGCTTTGTGACAAGGTTATGAACCACCACGTGGGAGATATTCATCATTTCCTTATAACTAAAGTGAAGGATTTCAAATGTTCTTTGAGCACCTTTGTATGTTCTTCTATCTCATCTAGAGTAAGAGAAGAACCTAGTTTCAAGATCTTAGGTTCCTCCTCCGTCCCTATATTGATATATTATGGTCCTTCAATCAAAGAGGCATTACCCTATTTGAACTTAGTGGGGTTGGAGGTAGTTCTAACTCTTCTTCCTCTATCTCAAAGATCTCAAGACCCTTCCGATGAGGAAGGATACAATGTGTGATCTCCAAAGTAGGAGGAAGGGTGAGGTATGAGAGAAAATCCCCTCTTATGGTGCGCAGGATGAAGATCATATGTATGCATTGAGGAATCCTAGGATTTCCTCATCATTCTCCATGTAGTCCAAATGGTGGAAGGCTCATTCTCGGCCTCAACATATGCCAGAATTTGTTGGTTGGCACTTTTGAACTAAGGGTTGGATCGAACTAAGACCAGTAAAATTAGTTTCTTTCAATCTTTCTCTTGGAAAAAAACCATGAGGAATAAGTAGCCATTGAATCCAGATTGATTTTTTCTCTAGGTATGGATTTGATAGAAATGAAGTCAAAACCTTTAATAAGCTCAAGAATGATGATCTTGTAGAGCTGTAAGTGCTCTGCATTTCTAGTCTCATAAACTTCGAGATACTTGATTAGTCGACAAGTTGGGAGTCACCCAAAACTCTTACATTGTTGATGCCCATCCTCTTGGCTACTGATGAGACCAAGAAATAAGAGCCTCATATTTTAATGTTTTTTTACATTCAAAGTTTAACTTAAGGAAAAAGGCATGACCCTCCCTTCTAGAGAAGTAAGGATCACCCTGCCCTAACACCATAGTGACACTTTGCACACCATCATAGTTAAGTGTCCAGCAATCATTGGGGAAGATATAAGTTTGATCATTCATGGAATCTTCCTCTCTGAATTTCAAAACCTCAACCATGAAAATATCTTCAAAGCCATCAAGTCGAGAAGAGTCAAGAGATCCAAGAGCATGGCCTATGCCCAAGGAATCAAAAAGGAAGAATGATAGGCACATCATTCTCTAGAATCTTAACTATCTCAGTCATAGTTTTCATTGATACAATTTCTACTATGGTGGCTTTGTTTTCATTAGGATTTACCCCTTCAATTTCCTTAGGGGCTTCTAACTCAGTCATAGGAACAAGTTAGGAATTCGGGTTTCAAACCTGAGGCTTGTTTAATTGATTGGATGGGAGTTCAAATTCGGTATGAACCCTCAATTTCTTCTTTAGATTGGAAAAATGGATGTCAAATGGCTTTGGGTCACCCTAAGCTATGAAAAAAATTTACCCTAGGTGTAGGAATTTGACCTCTTAGAACAACGTAGAAGGGATTACCTTCATTTTGTGTATCTAGGGTTCGATTGAGGATCATATTATAGTTGGTTTCCCGATCTATAATGTAAAACTCATTCAACACAGTCTTTGGTCCAAGGGTAACCGGAAGCACTATATTCTAATGGATGTTGCCTTGAGACTATCGTATCCTCTTAGTGTATTTCACGTTGAAGAACAATTGGTTTCTCCATAGCCTAGCTTTTGAAGAAATGAGAAAGGAACTATGTTGACAATAGCCCCATCATCTATCATCACATGCTTAACATAGTTGTTGTAGATCCAAACCTGGAGGTACAATGTAGGGTCACCTCTTTGTGCCAACTCAACATCAGTTGACATCTTTCTAATGTCAAATACAAACCCCGCATCCCTCTCGGGTACCCTAGAGGATAGACATAAAAGTATATGTGATTAACTTGGGCCTCAGAGGAGGGTGACATGAATTAAATGGCCAAGGCCTAATGCTTCTAATAAATCCACTCGATGTGTAGGTGAATTATTCAACAAATCCAAAAAGGAAATGTGAGAAAAGGTCTTGGTCAAATCCATGATTAAATCATAGGCCCTACTAGTTTAGGAGCCATCAGTGTATCATTTGACATTGAGGGGTAGAATAGAAGAGGTTGTGAGGAATAATCTTGGGTACGAGTTGTTGTGTTAACCTGGGTTTAGTTTCTAGCTCCACTAAGCCCAAAATATTTGTTTGATTTCTGACCATCTAAAGGGGAAAAACTAGAGGGTTTATAGATGTAGATGCCTCGTGATCATTGTTTCCTAACAAGAATCCCCCCTTATTAGTCCCATGAGGATTGAGATTTCCATTCTTGGTGTGTTGGAAGGGGTCTCTATAAACCCAAAGAGTAGAATTTGAGGGGAAACAAGTCCCATGTGAACATTTTGAATCTAGTGTAATAGGATTAAAAAAACCTCAAAAAAGAGATACCTTTGGTCCTCCGAAGTCTTTGTATAAACTTGTTTAATCGCAATAATGGCACATGTATGAGCATCATGCCCTCTAACCCTATGAAAACCACAATACAAATCAGGATCATAGTCATGAGGTCTTTGATTCTAGTTCTTTTGTGGTCCATAGTTTCTATTATTGTTTTGTTGTTGGTTGTTATAATTAAATTTTGGTGGGACCCTAGTTCTAGCTTAATTTTGGAATTGATTGATATTGGCTTTAGTATTGAATTGGGTTTTGGGCCTAGACCTGCTATGGAGGTGGAGGGTGCAACTAAAGTCCACCACATTAACAAAAAGGAGTAAAATTTTTACTCTTTAGTTTCTCACATTGGAATTTTTGTTATTGTTATTCATATTTTTGGTGTTAACAAACATTCAACTTTTTAGATTGGTTGGTTATGCCACCATATGCTTGTAGCACCAGTTCTTATTGAGGACTTTGGGTCCTTGATTATTGTTGTTTGAACCATTTGGGTAGTTTGAATTACCCTGAGAGGAGTGACCAGTCTCCCATTTGAGTCATGCACATCTTTCCATCCACTATCAATCACCATTTGGTCAATGTGGAGAACACCCTCTAAGACCTCTCGTAGCTCCTAAGAGGAAATTTTGAACCTCCTCCTTGGTTTCTGATTGAATAATGGAGGAACAAGTTGTAAAAGCTTCATTTGGTCCATGTTTGGAGTGCACTAGATGAGAGTAGAGACTTACCTCCATCTCTCGAATGAAATGGTAGTGGATTCATTATGCTCTTGTTTGATATGAAGGAATTCTTGATTCCTATCCATAAAAGTTTTTCATATCAAAATCCTTTATGAACTCTAAAAATGAGTTGCTTGAATGAATGGATCAGAGGCTTCTAGTATCCTATAGTACCAATCAAGAGCAATCCCTCGAGGGTCTTGGGGAAAATTTTAGCTACAACTGTGTCCCATGGGAGTAGATCTCTGATGGAAGTTACATATGCTTTAATATGCATTTGGGTCCCCCTCCCTTTGAACTTGGCAAGTTGGGGAGTAGTCATGGAAGCATTACACTTTATATGGTAAAGTCAAGGGTTCCTTAAGATATTCAACATATGTACCAATGCATAAGACTCTACCATGGACGACCCTTGATGGGGAGGTGGGGGAGGAATAAAAGGTTGATATGGCATAACATAAGCATTTGCAGGGGCGTAAGGCATTCTCTGAGGCTGAGCATATGAGCCTGTTTTTGAAAGGAAAATATGTGCCCCTATGGTGATTTTAGGAATACATGTAGAGGTATGGGGAACATTTTTTGGTATGGAGTAAGTAGGTGTAAAACTAGGAACATCACATTTCTATTTACGAATGGCATTGAGAATTCACTTTCAGTTGGCTCCTATGGAGGATACCATATGACAAGTGAGCGAGCCCTCCATGGAATATAGATGCTAGAATTCTATTATCCTAACATGGAGGCTATCTATTTTACTATGGGAATGTTGTTCATGACTCTAGAATGAGCAACTATATGGTAGAATAGTGGTAACTAGTTGAGCACAATATATAGATCTCGGCAGTGCCATTTGGGAGGAAACCTTGCTATCTACTATAAAATATGAAGCATATAGATATATAGATAGATATCTCTAACTCCCTTCTATCTATATGGTAAAATGGGAGTGTCATAACCCTTGGCTTGAGTGGATGTCGGGCCTTATTTCAGAAAGGAAGGTTCGTGAAGGGAGCTTGTAGAGTGATATTATAGGAGGAGGTGCTCTTGAGTGTGAGAGGGCATACCTAATGTGCATTCGATTTGGTAAAAGGTCTTTAGAGTTAGGAACGCCATGTTAACTAGAAGAGTGAAGGTGTTAAAGGCACATTGTCAAAGTTCTAGCATGTTGAGGAATGATTTCCTTGCATGCAAAAGGTATAATGTCAAGAAGTATGGGAAAGTTCTAGTTCTCTAACTACATTTCACCAATGATTGAAATCCTAAAATCTGACGCGGTGAACATTGCATTTGGCTTGAGGAATAGTTGGCGGGAGGTTTAGTTGGCGAGAAACAAAGGCACATGGATTTCTATTATGGATTTATTAATGTGAGAGGCCACCCTCTTTGGATGTATTTCTTATTATAGGAGGAGGGTTAAGACATTTTTGAAGAAGAACATAAGTGTACTCTTGCATCAGTCTTGAGAACTGGATGAACTATTAAGGTAAAAGAACACCTGGAAGGAAAGCGTGCTAAGATTTCATCATTTGGCAATAGTTAGGATTGAGAAAATGAATCACATGTTGATTTTTGGTCTAAAAAGCAAGACCCAAGGATTGAACTCTTACTCACCCATGAATGTCTTGTTGTTTGAGCTGGAGAAGCTCGGGTTGGAGGCCTATATAGGTTGATTAATCTGGAAAAATCCTAGCGATGAACCATTGTTGGCATTTGAGGAGGAGGAGTGTGAGGGGATGGAAAGTTATATGAGTAATTGTCATCCCATCTGATAATGAGGGTGATGGATGATGAGTATACCCATGTGGTAATATAACTTGGAAGATTCTCAAATGGGAACTTGTCGATAGGTGTGGCTCAAAATATTCATGTGGTATATAAATACCCTAGAAAAGGTAATGGGAGAGGAGAATGAAACATGTGAATAGAAACAATGGAGATGAAAAGGAACTAGTCCCTTTGGGTTTAATTTTGTACATCTTAAAATCAACACGTGATCCGCTTTGGTGCACGCGACAACTCTAAGGTGAGACAATGGTATGGAATGAATAGATGGGATGGAAAATGGGATAAATAAGGGTGGGTAGGAAAATATAAGAAAATGTTGGTTGAAATGGTCAACAAATGATCAATGTAGTTTAATGTCCTCAATGGGAATGATGTGGGATCTATTCTCTAAAGAAATGAATGCTTGCCTCACTTGGGATGGGTGAGATGGAAAATTAAAGAATGGTAACTAGGCAAATATGATCTGTAAATTGTATTATGGCCACGAATTAAACTATGTTCACTTAACTAGCGTTATGAAATGCGATAATTGTCCTAATGTTTTAAAGAAGCAATAATTTCCTCCAAATTAATCATAATTCTACGAGTTGAAAACATTAATAGGACAAATCTCATGAATTATGGAAATTCATCTAATCACTTGTAAGTTTACACGAACTCATAAGAACTAATGTGAATTTGATGTTCTAAGATGTCAATTAATTTGATGGTGATAATTAGCGCAGGTGTTCTCATGATGGCTACTAGTAACTCTTCAATCATTTAATACCTGACTTGTTTAAACAATGAAGTCACATCTATAAACGACACAAGGTTCAAGTACTTGATGGTGTGTATGGGCAGATAAGTGATATTCAACTCAGCAACTTCATAGGCGGTTCTCTCTTTTTTGGGGGTTTTGCTTAGAATCGCTTATGTTCTACAGACTCAAATACGGAAAGAAAATACAATTCTTATCTACCTGAAATGGTTCAAGCAAATAGTAGCTATAGAAAGTGTGTTTAATCTACTTAAATGATATCTTTACATTGCACCGGAAATGATTTGAGGAAATCCTTGATCAATTGTCCCATGTAGTTCTTAAGGAAATATTTCATTTAAGGAAACACATGATTGAATCGTATCTACCTAGAGCATGCCACGATCGGAAATTAAACGGTTAGCCAAATCCCAGCTACCCTTCATGCATAGATTACAAAGCAATCCTCCATTCTATCTAGTAAGTTAGATCTGCTATCCCATGTTGAGGTACCCATTTTTAATAAATTAGTGATACTCAAAATAGCTAATGGAACGTATTGGCTTAAACAAGTTCACTACTTGGTTTTAAACCTTTGGTTCCCATCTTTTAACCCCTAAAAATCAACTTGCTGCAAACCTTTTATAATGCCCGCATTGTACACGCTCTTAAACCATATATAATTAGCAAACTTTAGTCATTCACAACCTTTGCTTCAAAGTGTGTCTTATTACCAATAAATTTCCATGAATGTAAGAAATAAACTAACTAATAACAACCTTCATAAAAATTTCATGACACCACTTAGTGTTATGCTAAAATAGGGGTCCTTGTTTGTAGATGTTATGAGTACATCTTCCAAAAATGCCTACTGCCAAAATGATAGAGCTTTATAGACCAAAATATAAACTTGGACACAATCATTAGATTATGCACAGGCTTGTCACTTAACAAGGTGCGAGAAAGTGTTTTCACGGGCACATTCCATTTAGAGATGTTTAGAACTTTACAGAAAGCGGAAGAATGGATAAATCACATCAGCGGTCTAAAATGGCTACAAATACTGAACACCTGATTTTTTGAAGAACAGTCACATTCATTAATGTGGAAGATGATTTTGTCTTAGGAAAAATTTTATAGTTATGTCCAAGGATGATTTTTATAAGAATCTCAATTTGGCATTAAGAATCATATGAAGATAATGAATATTTGTGGGGTTGGATCTAGAAAACCAAGGAAAATAACGCCTCCTTGTTTTCAACGCCCCTAAATGCGGTAAGCTTAGGTTTGGTTTACGGTGACCGTAGGATGACAAACGTAATCTCTGGTTGCTATGGCCTTGAATGGTCATGTGGGATGTGCAAACTACTAAAGTGTAAAGAAACAAACAATCTCGATAGTATCAACCGGTTGTTTTTATCTTTAATTTGTTGTAGGGTCTTGGGTTTTAGATGTGTTTTTCCTTTTAATTGTTCTTGTTCTTAATTTTATAAAATGGGAAACTTATTTTTTCACATTTAGATTCAATTGAGCTTTCTTGAAATTAATTAAATATATGTCCCTTTCAAAAACTATTAATAAATGAAACAACTAATTAATAAATAAAACAAGTCTATTCTAATATTTTTGTTCTTTTAAATTTAATAATGGAAAACAACAAATAAACAAACTAACTAATATTTTTCTGGGATTTTATGCTTTTTAGAAACAAATGGAAAATAAAGGACAAAAGAAATATGAAGAAATTGAAATTTTCTGATAATATTACTAATGAATAATTAAATGTGATCTAAATTCTAATAACTAACAATATAAAAAACAATAAAAACGGAAAAAAGCTATTTCCTTATCGGGCAGAAGATTGTATTTGTGGATAAACTACTTTCTATTCTTACCTTAGAGTATTTTCGGATAGAATAAATTAAATCTTCTCGAAAGATCTTCTTCCCTGAAACTTCCCAGGTAGAAACAACAAGATCTAATGGAAGTTTATAAAAATGAAGGGAAATTACAATAACACTAAACTAATGCAAAGAGCTTCTTTTAGACAAAATTCTCTCATGCAAAAATGAAAAGGAAGGTAGGAAGAAACTTTAGTGTAGAAATTTATGTGAATAAAGGAAAGCTATTAGAAACTATTATACTCTCTAACAGATTGTGGAATTAAAAATTAATGCTAAAACAAAGAAATAGGTTTAAGAATCTCAAATACATCCCCAACCTAGATATTGTAAAAACTATGACAATGCCATAACTATTTTTGATTTGTTTCCCCTAGATTATTTCTAACTTGGTGTTCATACGAGTCTGCAGGAATTGTGTTGGCTTGTGTGGAAGAAATGATGAAGAAACATTGGAGCTGGAAATCTTACGTAAGCAATCTAGTAGAACGCATGGTAAGAGAATAATAAGGAAAAGATGTACGAGATTGCTTTTGTATTTCTTGGAAGGATTACTTGTAGAAACATAACAATGCAATTCAAAAATAATATCCAACCAATTCTCAGGATAACTGCTTGGATCTTTATAGGAAAAAGGAAGAGAAATGGTCTAAGCCATTTAGAGCGATAAGAAATACCAACCTCTCTCAAAGAAGGGGAATTAACTCACAATTAACAACAAGAAGGGAAGGAGAAGTTGGTATGCATCAAATGAGCTCAAGAACAACCAAATTGGTTAAGAAACGTGTGGTTGGAATCAAGTTTGAAGAAGTTAACACGTGTTTAGAACATGTTGAAAGAGTCTCGAGAAAAATGCAGCGCGTAGACCATTGTTAAGTATGCGATTTAAACCACTGGCGGTTATGAAACCACGACCCACGCATCAGGCGGATGCATAACCTCCATTCAGGGAAAATCAGTGTGGCAATTGTTAATAGCTACTCATCACGGCAAGTTGGTTGTTTCATAACCACCAACAGTTTCATAACTTAAAGCATGAAAGCTAAGAAAATTTTGAAAGAGATAAAGGAAATTGCAAGAAAATTATGGAAATGGTTAAGGGAAGCACATTTGGGCTATAAATATATCACCGTAAATGAGAAATCAGACTCCAAACACCATTGGAAAAGATATTAATCATCATTGAGGATTTGAACCATTCTAACAATGTATCACATGCAAAATTGGTGTACAATATAGTCATAAATAGACTATTGTTTACAATGGGTGAGGATCTCATGAGAACGAGGCCAAATTTGGTGAGTTGGAAAACAAACACTTCCTAACACCTCAGTTGGGTGTTTCTTGAGTGACAAAACTTCTAACATGAAAAAGTGGTAAAATGAGTTACCATGAGTTGAAAGCATGTTTCTAAAACCTCAAGTGATGACTTAAGTGTTTAGAAACACTATTATAAGATCTACATTGTGATGTGAATAGGATGCTCTCTTCTAATTACAAGGAAAGAGTGAGGATCACTCTCTTACCTTTCAAGGCCTCCATAATTAACCCTAGTGATCACAAATCAACTCCATGATGCTCAAAACATTTTTTTATTATCTATCACTTACTCGAAATAGGCATTCACCATGTAGATGGAAGGATTTATCATTGAATGATATTATTTTCATGTGGCCACAAGTTAGACTTAAATGAGGTGGTTGTAATTTCCTTCCTCCTTTAAAGTGTGATCACACTAAAAGGTTCAAATGAGTGTTAACTCATGGTTTTTCTCACCTAAAGCTTAATGTTGGGAGCATATAAGGCATCCACAGATCCATCTTATAAAAATAAGAATT